>JAQQZR010000038.1:19962175-19992541 GCA_030068235.1 Notoglanidium macrostoma | reverse complement strand
ACTGTTTATGTTGTGTGGCTTGAGTGCGTATTCTTTTGAGCAAATATGAAAAGTCACTGTGGAATTAACAGTAGCTTTTTAGTAGTGTTTAGTCTGCTAAGCACAATGAGTGCAAAAGTAACTGATTTTGAAACCAACCAGGATTTAGTGGTACAACAACAAAAGTTTCATACATAACTGTCACAAAAGTAAAGTTACTGAGTTCTGTTATCAAAGTATTTTACTATTTCTTTGAGTAAATATTAGCTAATCACTGGCAGGGGAGTGGTTCAGTTAAACTTAAGAAGCTAATTTAAGTGGTGGAATGTGGCTCCGCTTAATCTGAAACTAATTATTTCATCTAATGAATGACTTTGACTCTGACCTCAAAGAAACACCTGAACAAGTCATTTTTATTTTTCCTGTCACCTAAGATCATTTGTTTCCATTTCCATTGTTTCTTTATTGATCATGATGTCTTTGAGTATAAAAGGAAACTCTAGCTTGTTTGTTCGTTGCAAATAAATTATTTGGTATTCCACTGCTGTGGCCCGGGTTCGATTCCCAGGCAGGGAAACCAACCCAGCCACAAGGGAGTGCACAGTCTAGTGTATTTCTGAGTGCCGGTCCCAAGCCCGGATAAATGGGAGGGTTGCGTCAGGAAGGGCATCCAGCGTAATAACTTAGTCAAATCAGACATGAGGACACAAAATGGCTCCCTGTGGCGACCCCTAATAGGAGTAGTATTCTACTAATGATTATAACACATTCAGAAATCACATAAGCTGATGTGTTTGAGTTGACTTGACAGGGCTCGAGGCTATGGTTTGGTTAGTTAGATATGCAGTGTGCCTGATGCTCACATGGTAATTATAAGTGTCTTTTACTCCTTAACAAGATTAACATTTTAGTTCGAGTGCAAAACTTGACCGTTAACTGAACTGTTGTTTTAATGAATAAATATGATTTGCTCCTTACTCAGGTGAGGATGCTCTATTGGGTGGAGACGAGGCTATCTATGACCGTGATATGGCATGGCTGGCTCAGTCTGATGGTGAGACAGGTTTGACCAGGGAATATGAGCTTCATTAAAGACTAAGGAACATTGAGTGATGTTTTCTTCTTTCTTTTCTCATACCTTAAATAGTAATTAATGATATTCTTTGAACCACACAGTTATAATTGTGATTCACAGTGTCAGAAGTGTGTCAGAGCAAATCAAAAGACAGTGGCAAATCCATTCGCACCTCTTAAAACACTTGAGACAGTAAAGATATTTTTGCTCATTTTCGGAAAGAAGGAACATTTTACACAGATCAGTTTTGATTAAAAACACTGTGATAGGAGGCGGCTTTGCATTTGATCAAACTTAACTTTTTTTGTTTACCTTCCCAGTCGTAGTTGCTGAAGTAACCCAGCCATCTTTTGGCGTGGGTTATGAAATCGGTCAAGCCGTGGCCATGAAAAAGAGAATTCTCTGCCTTTTTCGACCCTCATCAGGGAAAGGTAATGTGATTGCTCTTTAAGTCTCAGCATACTACACTAATATTTGTTCAGTAGATGCCTTAATGCCATATTTGCCCCCTTCATTTATACAGAACACTTTGAGCCTATTTCACAGCTCATTAGCACATATCTCTCTAGCCTCTAGTTTCACCAGACCATCATTTACACATTGCACTGTGGAATTCTAGGAAAAAGATGTGTTTGCTTATTGTCACTTAAAATTATTCTTGGATCTTTAGTGCTGTCTGCCATGATACGGGGCGCTGAGGGCAAGTTGGGCAGCTCTCTCTTCCAGGTACGAGATTATGAGGAAGAAGAAGTTGAAGGCATGCTTGAGAATTATTTTGGTGACCTCACCAAGAACTAATGTGCATTAACTAATGTGCATTAAAATTAAACTCTATTGCCAAATGTATGTGAACACCTGACCATCACAAGTAGATGTTCTTAATGAACATCTCTCTCCAGAACCCCCACCCCAAAACATTGCTTTTCTAACAGCATCCACTCTTCTGGGGAGGATTTCCACTAGGTCTTGGAGCATGGCTGTGAGGATTTATCAATTCAGCCACAAGAGCATTAGCGAGGTTGGGCACTGATGTTGGGCAAGGAGGCCTGGTACACAGTCAGCATTCCAGTTCGTTCCAAGTCAGGGCTCGGTGCTGGTTAATGAGTTCTTCCACTCCAGACTCCGCAAACCATGTTTTCATGGTGCTCACTTTATGCACAGAGGCACTGCCATGCTGGAACAGGTTTGGGCCACTTTGTTCTAGTGAAGGGAAATTGTACTGCCACAGCACCTGAAGAAATCCTATATAATTGTGTGCTTTCAACTTTGTGGCAACAGTTTGGGGAAGACTCACATAGATGTGATGGTCAGGTGTCCACATAGTTTTGGCCATATGGTGCAGATCACTCATAATGTAATGAGTAATTTCATTATCCAGCTCTGGATAGAATGCTTTTTGTAAGTAGATATTTTCAAATAAATAGTTGAGGCACTTAAGTTTTAAGTAAATTACTGACACATGATGAATTTGTGTTTGTTAAAATATGAGTGTCTCTCAAATAAAAACATTTAAAACTGGATTTCTAATTATAAAAATATTATGGTTTTCTATCATATTAAAGTGTTGCTGTTCATTATTTTTCCATTAATTTCCACCATCTAATTTTTGTTCTTATCTCACAGCATCTGATGTAAACAATTTGACTGTAATTTATAATATTGGAAAAAGAGAGAAGAGTTAAAGGAGTGTAACAGCATTGACCTGCAAAGAAGCACAAAGGTGCTTAAAGAAAGCTGGCAGTATGGCTAGATTCATAGATATTTGCATAGATATTGGACTCCAGTGTAGAAACACCAGTAAACTGGATATAGAACTGGTAGGTGGCTTCAGTAGTGGGTTCTTTGAAATTCCATCATGACATGTAAAAGGTTCCAGTTCTCAGTCCTACCCATATATTCCTGTACTGAGGATCAGGCTTCCACCTGCCTTACTCACTTTTGCATTATTATGGCCTCAGAAAGACAGTTGACCGCTCACATTTGTTCTTTGAGTTAATATTAGCTATTCACTGGTAGGGGAGTACTTCAGTTAAAGCTAATATGCTAATTTAAGTGGTGGAATGTGGCTCTAATTAATTTTAGACCCTTTTAGTCATCTAACCAAATTTGAATAGTTTTTTTAATTGTTGCCTATAGCAGTCTTTAAATTCTAATAATTTCATATTACTGACAACTATAGCCTTTCACACAGTATATATATTTTCCACAATAATTTTGACTATTTCACCATTACCAACTAGTTGTGTATGATTCCACATATATTTCTATAAATACCATGAATTTGCATGCCATGAATAACCAGCAATATGATCCCAGTTCTAGTTTTACACTTACATGAGTTATCCATTTGTCTTTGAAGTAATTAATCTCTGATATATCTCTGACTTTCTACAAGCTATTTAATTGTTTGTTAATTATTTAATTATTACAACTGTAAACAGCAGTAGCACTGATTTGGTCAATCCAAGAACATCAGTAAATGAGAACTGCTGGAACTTTATTTTATGTTATGGTTTAATAAATTATGGTTTTCAGAGCCTGACAAATGAAATGGATATCTCTGAACAGAGTGGCAATTAAAAAAAAAACTCATCTCTGAATATAATTCCAGTGCTTACATCTACTTAAAATGTACACACATGCAATCTTTTGACTTTAATAATGTGAGCAATTCAATAAGCATAAAAAAGATGTGGAAAAAGTATTCAGACACCACAAATTATAATAGTGCTTTATTTTTTTGGAAAGCTGTTAGCAATTACAGCTTTGAGATGCCTATCGTAAGAAGTAATTAGGCTTTTGCAGCATCATGGTTCAATTTTGCCCCATTCCTCTAGGCAAATTGTCTATCAGTTTCACTGTCTGTTGCTTGTGTTTTTTAAGTACAAACTCTAGCATGCCATCAGAGTTCAATGTGTTAGAAAAAATATATTTCATGGCATTCAGGACATCCCAGTCTCCAGATCACTGAGTACACAAGATAATTTCCTACTATGTTAGAAATGTTCTTGAATACTAGGATTAAATTAAGAGACTGAGAGGGCGGTGGGTAAGATATTTGACTAGTGATCGGAAGGTTGCGAGTTCAAATCCCAGCACTGTAATGCTATCGCTGATGGGCCCTTGAGCAAGGCCCTTAACCCTCAACTGCTCAGTTGTATAAATGAGATATATGTAAGTTGCTCTGGATAAGGGCATCTGCCAAATGACATAAATGTAAATGAGAGGGAATCATATGATTCATACTGGGTTAATGAGAGAGTTAGAAAAAGGTGGCACAAAAGTTACTTCTGGGGGAAGTTTCATGGAGCAGAAAAAGTGTAAAATGACCAAAGTCAGTAAAAAGTCAGGTACTTTTTAGTGGACCAAATACAGGGGATGGACGAAATGACAGAAATATGTAACAATATTAATATTAAGGACCTACTAAGGAGAATTTTTGGCCCAGAACATTTTTATTCCTCCTTGGAATGCTATGGAAAAAGGGGTCCAGGTTTTGTATTCACTACAGAAAATTGTGCAAATTGTGCACTGGCCTTCGATACAAAAGATTTTTATAGTTTTTAAAAGAAGTCAGTATGTGAGCTGAAAGACTGACCAAATAACTGGCCCCTATTGTTTAAACACACAAAAATAGGGTGTCAAGAAGATGAGACTAGTGTATCAGGGATAAAGTAACTTTAGCTAACCTAAAACTTGGGCCAGCTGTATGGACCTAATTTAGTATTAGCTGATCAGTGATTAGGTTTCCTTTACATGCCTTACATGTTGGAGGAGAACTGTTTTGACTGTTTAATGCTATTTAATTTTTCTTCATTTTGTGCATCACATTCAATTGAAGTTCATCAAATAATAATCCCACCAAACCATTATCAGAATCATACTTATTCAGGAACTGAATTTCAAATAGACTTTGTTTTTCTCATTAGCCCTAATTGATAAACAAATTATAAGTCAGAAAATGTTAGAAAATAGATTTTGTAGTCTAAACTTGCTTTTTCATTCTTATATTTTGAGGATAATTAAAGGAATTAATTAATTTAATAAACTATTTTATTCATGCATTTAAATCAGGTGACATCAAAGGGCCGTATTTGTAAGTCTGTCTCTATGGTTATAAGCTTACAGCTATCACTGCTGTACCATCTACTGTATAATACTGCAAAAAGCAATTGAAGAATATCTCTTGAAACTATGCACTAATGAATATGATTATAGATGAATATGAGGCTTATACCTTGTACAGTGGACAGAATATCCTCTTTAATAGCACTGGGAGTGTTCTAGTGTAGGCTACTCTCCACTTTGCTTGTGAGTGATACAGTTCTATCAGTAGGAAGTGTTGGCTCCAGTTTCATTTTATTCCTGGGCTTACTTCCTGTGCCAGATATATAATATCAGGGTGGGACTAGGAAAAATTCAAAGCTTTGGAGTGGTGAAAGAGCATAACAGGGATGGTAAATTTGCTCCATTTGGTAAGATGCCTTTTATTGTGACTTTCCTTGCAGTTGTAAAAGTAAGCTTGGTGAGTGTGTGTGTGTGTGTGTGTGTGTGTGTGTGTGTGTGTGTGTGTGTGTGTGTGTGTGTGTGTGTGTGTGTGTGTATGAGCCTTAGGTAATATTTTGTCAGTGGAATGTGGTAGGCACTGTAAATCTGCATATTAATGTAAGATATTATTGAATACTATACTGTATGCTATTATTGCAGTACAGGCTATGTAGTAAGTTAGTGTGTGACCAATGAATCCTATGTTTTCTTGCTAACAGATATATGGCGTAGGGGTTTTTATATTTGCATGCAATGCTCAAAATGTCTGTGTGCCATGTGTACATGTTTCATGTGCAAGAGGAGTGTAGAATTTAAATGAAACCATATTTTAGTCACTCTATTTAAGCACCATCAACATTTAATCCATCAACTCACTGTTACCATTAACTTTGGCAACAAAGAACAGAAGAACATGGCTATAAAATACCTGGTTATTGCTTTGTATCAGGAAAACGTAACCAATGAGTTTATATAAATAAATCACATTTTTTCTGACCATAAATACTGAGGATAACAAAAACATAATGTCTTCTGCTTTACCTTCAAGTCCCATGAAGTCTGATGTCATCAGTTCAATCAGAAAGAAATGATGAATGATGTGTCATGACACAAAGGTGTCAGATATATCTCTGGTATTTTTCCTTTGAATATTTAATACAACTTCATTATTCTCTGCAATATAATACAACTCAGTATCAAAAATACACATTGAAATACTCAAGTACACATTGCACCAATACTTTACAGAAATAAATTATATCAATATTTAAAAAATACTGTTAATCCTATATTGCTGTACATCAGTGTTTGAACTGCACATTTTGTCAAGTTTTTTCCAAGGAGATTAATCTAAAGTGTTGGGCATCACATTAACTAAAATACTAAAAAAATATAATTGCAAGTGATGGTCACTGGGGTCCAAGTATTATTTCCCAAGCAAGTCCATCATTGCATTTATTTCATAGTGCCCCCTATTGATCTATCTGCATATCAGGGAACGTGTCTAGTGTTCAGTAATAAGTTTCAACGTTTGTGCCAATTCACAAAAGTGTTGCGGAGATATAGACTCCCTCTTCCTGTAAGGCCAAATGATGCACAATATCATTGGGAGTGGGAATAGTGCTCAAAGAGACAGATCTACAATTTGGTGTCAGTATAAGGAATTGTTCATGAGATATGATCTCAGTTCAGCTGTAGCACCACTTAACTGTCAAATGACAAAAGGAGTTTAATCCTCTCAAGCCTCTCAAGTACAAATACTGATGTCAATGCATAAAAGAGATGTAAAACTATGTCCTGATTTCCTGTTTGTTGTCATTGTGATTGTCTTCGGTATCACATTACAAGCAGAAAAATACCTGGCACAGTCTGGATCTCATCAAGCTATGTTTCATCAAGCTATGAAAACTTGTATGCAGAGTAGTAAAAAGATCAACATTGTTCAAATGCAGAATGGCAGAAAATAAGGAATAAGGAATAATAAGGAAACTTTTACATATTACAAATCATCATGTTCCAGGCATTCTAGAGGAACAAAACATCAGTTTAGGCAAATGCTTCATGAAGTTATGTTCTGTTATTTGCATGTTTTGATGACCACATTGTGGTCAAGTGTCAAAACAATTTGGGCACCTTCAGGCTGTGGTGCCAAATAATACCATGGTTTATGTCAGAACAATAAGAACTGCATAGATATGGCCTTTATTTATTTATTTATTTATTTTGGCATCTTTGTTCTGAAGTTTAATATTGTGAATAATCAATTTGATATTTTTGTTCAGCTTAATCTGTTTGTCCTCTGAACAAAATTAACCAGATGTTGATTGTTTTTTTAAATAATGATAATGATATTAAATAATACATGCCAAAAATAACAGAAGAAAAGCAAGCTCAACTTTTTACCTGTTAGTCATTCTAGAGATACAGACTCCAATTCTGATGAAGACATTAATTGTAGAATGGCCAATGGTAGGCCTGTTAATAGCCAAATTAATTCTGATTTTGACTGACACCAGTCGTGTTTTTACATTTATCACATCATCCTGACAACCTTAGAGACAAGCACAAAGATACAGCATGTAAATTATCAATTACTTCAACAAGCAATTGCTGAGAAGCAGTTATTTGAATATTTTAGTGACTCTGTTTGACAAATGCAGCCCATACTTGGCAATCTCCCCTTAATCATTTGCTGTAATCTTCCAAGTTTAATCAGAATCCTTCAAAGTTTTCATAAAGTATTCACACTAACCAAGCGCCACTCTGGATGAATTAATTGGCATGTACTAGTCATATTGTTTGTAAATGTCAACATTTTTTGGTAGAGGTCTCAAGGTGCAATGGTAAGTTTTGCATATTATGCAAATTAATTTAAAGTCCAATAGGGTAGGACGGTCTTCCAGTCAGATTATATGGGTAACATAAACAAATAAAAAAACACTGTGCTATAGGGCCACTATGAGCCTGATCGAGGTTCCCTTACTTGCCTGAATAGTGGGGGTAATGCACCATTCTGTGTGGTCGAGGCCTTCCCATCACATAATAAGAACAAGGGAGCTCCAACACAGCGTGCTTGGACCCATATAAATCTTCCAACATTGGTACAAAAATCACATTATACAGATATAAAACACCAATATCATTTACAAGGCAATTGTCTCCATAAAGACAACATCTACATTTGAAGACTGAGAAGTTTCACACACTAATAGTTCCTGTATACCT
Organism: Notoglanidium macrostoma; assembly: GCA_030068235.1. Classification (NCBI taxonomy): domain Eukaryota; kingdom Metazoa; phylum Chordata; class Actinopteri; order Siluriformes; family Auchenoglanididae; genus Notoglanidium; species Notoglanidium macrostoma. Next base: position 19,984,215 of record JAQQZR010000038.1, on the reverse strand, counting down.
CTTTACTTATCCCCCTGTAGCAAATATGATTTTTAAGTTAGATTAGACTGAATACCCAAATGTAAAAGCAAAATGTGAAAGTGGACTGAGGCCAATATGTTTTCACAATGCGCAAATCAAATGGACTACAAAATGAACCACAAACAAACTGCACTTAGATCACCTCTGAAGGCGGTCTGAATACAGTTCACATGTGGGTTCACTTTAGAGGAGTCTGAGTCCATTTGTTGTGTTCAAATAAAGCACAAAAAATGAGTGTGCAATCTGAGACCACTTGTGGCACTGAAATGCACCAAGTGTAAAAAAAAACAAAAAAAAAAACCTTAGATTTAAGAGCAACATTTTTTGCTTATGTAGGATGGAAAAAAGTCTTTTTTGTATATATAGGAAATATACAGGAATTGTACAGTACTTTTCTTCATTGCTGTCCTCCTGAAGACTGTCATAATCAAACATTCCTATAGTCTTTTCTAAACATTTTTATCTTGATGCTTCTTCAGTGCTGCATGCTCCATCATGGCATCATTTAGTCCGTGATGATTTCTCAAGTGCTCTTTTTTCTGTGGAGTGCTTTTCGCTGATGCTTCCTTAAGGACTGTTTCTTATTCTTTCAGTTTGCCTGCACTTTAATCGACTCCTCTTCTTGAATCACAGCTGGTGTGACCAGGTAATTAAGGTCATAAACAGAAACGAGACCCTTTTTCATTAAACATGACCAATCTTTATTATGATCAGTCAAGCAGTCTTTTTCCCTGTATTTTCATATGACCTCTGTGTTTAGTCTCTTCTTCTCTAGCTCAGGTGGAGCAGATGAGTGTAGGAAGCTGATTTTGCAGTCCTGCTGAGTAGCAGCTAAGTGGCGCTGCTGTGTACGACATCGCTGGAATGAATGTTGTTTGGAGGTTGGTGCTCTACAATGTCTGCAGACACAGATATTCTGCCAGTGTCCTTGTAGCACCAGGCCAGCTGTAAGTGCCACCACAGCCAGAGTCAGGCTTCCTAATACAAGCAGGATTATAAAATGTTCCTCCGAGAGTCCTGTTCTTGTACCCTGAGTCACTACCTCATTTATAAAAATTTTCAACTTATCCCCACCTGTTGTAATCCCATGGGAGTAGGTTCCTAACGTGTAGGTGTGTGGCTTACTTGGAGTAATGTAGGGTAGTGTGGAGATTTCTTGGTTCCCTCCTCCTCCCCGGCCTGGGTCCCTGCGTGGTGCTTTGGTTTGGAGCCTCTTTTCCCCCTGTGGAAGCTCACAAGTTCGACCCATGTATCCAGCAAGACACCGGCAGTGAAAGTTATTGACGCTGTCTATACAGTGGCCTCCATTGAGGCATGGCTGGCTGGCACAGTCATCCAGGTTGACAGTGCAGAAACGGCCTGTGAACCCAGTGGGGCACAGACACGAAAAGCGGTTAACACCATCCACACAAGTGGCACCATTTGCACAGGGGCGCATCAGGCAGTCATCTATGTTGGTCTCACACCAAGGTCCTGTGAAGCCGACTAGGCATCGACAAGACAACTCGCGTGCAAATCCATCTTGATCCTCACATAAGCCACCGTTCTTGCAGGGGGACCTAAAGTACACCACAATAGAACAAGAGAAATTAGAAATCTTAAAATGTACCCAGAGTCTGCATCAAAAAATTTGGAAAATAAACATGAATTAAACTGAATAACATAAATAACTAGTCTAATTTATGATGTTTCAAAACTGGGTTAATAATTTTGAAATATTGCATCCCATTTTAATTGCATATTTTTGCAGTGTGAAATATCTACACTACACAACACCTCGTTCTGTCAGCGCTGCTGTGGTTTCCCTGGAAACCACTTGACGTGTGAATTTTAGTGCACTTGGGGAGAATAGTAGGAGCGTGACTGCTGTCTAGTAGTATTAGCGAGCTCTTACAGGGCCAGTAATGAGCCCATTGAATTACATGATTGCTCTCCAGAGGCATCAAATTGACCAGGCTGCTGTGTAACTCATGCCAGTGTGTGTAGCTAATTATGGGCTGATGCAGCAATAAAGTGGTGACAAATAAAAAATTTTTAATTATAGGCTTAAACTATGTGTTTAAAATTTATAACGCAATTAATAGTTTATTGTAATCAATTAAATAATAAAATCATTAAGTACTAAAATCATTTGTGTTTTTAATTTGTATCATACAATGTCTTGGAAAAATAACAATTTCAACATGAACTGAATAGCCTTCAGCTGTACAAAAACTTTTTGTTAATGATCTTAATTTGTTAATGATGATAAAAAAAAAAAATACTCACTTGAATTTATGGCATGGCCCAGTCTTTAACTCACAGTTTTTTCCATGGAAGCCTTCAGGGCACAAACAGTTGTACTCTCCCGCATCATTTAGAAAACAGGTGGCCCCATTTTGACATGGCTTCTCATTTTCACACACATGAATATCTGGGAGAGAAAAAAAATTAACAAAAAAAAAAAATTCAACGCAGCTTTCACTGGTTTGCAATCCACTGAAAGGCATTACCTTTGTCACAGAAGCGACCTGTCCAGCCATCCGAACAGGTGCACTGCCATGGCTGATGACAGGAGCCATGGACACAGCCTGGCATTCGCACACAGTCCTCACAAAAGGGCCCTCCCCAACCTGGGTCACATCTGCCAAACAAAATCACAAAACAAATAGCAGCATTTATTATTATCATTTTTAAATAAACAACATTATGTACAAGGTCAAATAACAAATCAGCAAGATTTAAATAAGTAACATTTGAGTTCTGATAGTATCTCAACACTAGATCAACACTAGATTTTTAAACTTTGCCAACAGTTTAACATATATTTTAGATCCCTTAATTGCAGAACCATGTAGACAGATTTTTTTTTAAATGTTCGTATTTATTTGTGTTTTTCCAAAAAATGTAAACATATTTTATAAAATACCTGCAACAAATATAGCACGTGCTATTTGTACTACTGGTACCCAAAAAAAAGAAATAGTATACTTGAAATGTACACAGACTTATGGTCTCTACAGGGTTTGGGACCTGCCTGAATTCAATTACCAAGCACAGTAATATGTCTTACACATGTTGGGGCAAAAGGGTGGCTAGCATTCTCAAAGAATTTACATACATGAATTATACAGATGAATTGTGTGGTCTGCTTTGGTATTACAGAGCTTTTTTCCACAGTGAGACCAAGCACCATGTGTGCACGGAGGGTGGATGTGTCATGGATGACCTACTGTTTGGTATGGCATCTAGGACTTAGTTGTCCAAATACAGCAGTATCCTTATACCTTCAGCCATTGATGACAGGGCTGCCTGCATGCCTCATGAGAACACTTATGGTGCTCGAGAGAGGCTGAAGGGTAGGTCTTTGAATCAGAATGCCAATCATTGGGGAAAAAAATTCACAAAAACATCTGTGTGATAGAGTGATGGAAACATAATATACCATGTTGGGTATACTCTTTTGATCATGCCTGTGTCCAAGAGGGAATGAACATACTGGAATAGGGGGAGAAACTTTGTGGGGTATGAAATTTACAAGGCCCTGTGCACTGGAAGTTTTCCCTGTGATACTGTCATCAGTATTCCCTTGTCTGATTTGGTTGTTGAGCAAAGAGCAGTGTTTTCGGGTGAAACGTAACCTTAATGGGTGACTCCATGGGACGCTTTAGTGTTTAATCTTGTTAATGGGGGGCATTCAAATTCCAGCTAAGGACCTGATAACATTGTCTTTTAGTAAGATATCTTGTACCTTTACTCAAGTATACTGGAGACACTATAATGCTGGAGATGTCAGTCTGTTTCACCCTTTCCAACTGCCAGGGGTGGTATAAAACACTTGGATATCATACTCACTGTGAACTCATGTTACAAGCCTGTTCAGGCCAACTAATAGCACCCTAGGAACATAATTTTATACAGTTTGTTTTTCCTTGATCAATCATACTATTCATTCATTATATCATTTTTAATTAAACCTATCCTGCCCTTTGGCCTTATCCTAAGTCTACGAGTGTTTTCAAAGATGTATGCTAGTGGTCTTGTCTCTCTTGATGACCAATGGCATCATAATACTAGTGTACTTGGACTACAGTGTTCTGTGTGCCCCCACCAAGAATCTGGAACTCATGCAACCTCTTCACTTATATTATGGCAACCAGAATCACTAAGAAATCAAAGAAGAGCTCCCTAGCACTACAGCAGTTCAGTGACACGAGGCAATTTTCACTAATAATTATAGTCATGTGTGACAGAGAGAGAAATGAAATAACAAATATATGTATAATATATTTTTGTTTTGTTTTGGATTCCTACAAAATTGCTGTGAGGAATAGGTTATCATGTAGTATTTGTTATACGAAGTAAATTGTTCTATGTTTTACTTAAATGTTTTTATTGTTAAAAAGAAATACTATTTTTCACACTACATTTCCCTGAATGCAACTGCAAAGTTTTTTTTTTTTAAAGACCATTTTTGCCCATTGGCAGTATCCGTATTACTCGTAAAGCTTTCGCGCGCTACTGGAGGTAAGCTGCACGGAAAAGCTCAGTAGATAGTGTGATTATTTTTGGGTAATAATCTTTGTTCTGAGAGAATTAGTACCGAAAGGAGAAAGTACATGACTTGTAGCACTAGTTACTGTATTTTTGAAAAATGCTTAAAGCCATTTAGTTAATCGCGCTCCGCTTTATTCCCAAGGGAGCGGCAGGCTTGGCGCCAATTTCGCAGTGTGAGGGGATGAGCCATGTGATTAAATACATGGATATTTTAAGTTTTCTGTCTTTTCTTACTTTTATAGAGCTATGTGCAGTTGCAGAACACACCTCAGTAAAAGGATTGTGTATGTGTGTGCAGGTATGTTGTAGTAGTTGGTTATATAAATTGCATATATATTGTTCACTAAAAACAAAACCATTTTCTATGTCAAAGTTGAGCTATAATGATCACAGGCCTATTTTAAGTTTTTTGGTTTAAACTGCATATTCAATCATGCATGTTTATTGTTCATAGACATATTTTTGTCCATTGGCGGCATCTGTATTACTAGAAAAGCTTTCGCGCACTGCTGGAGAGCTATGTGCAGTTGCAGAACACACCTCAATAAAAGGATTGTGTATGTGTGTATGCAGGCTGTTGCAGAAATAAAGACACTGGAAAAAGGAAGCCCATTTGCTGTCAGTCGCTTTTGTCAACTCCTCTTTTCAACTCGGACACGCAAACAAGAGCAGACCCGTTACATTGGTGCCGTGACCTTCTCCTGGATCGTCGGAAAATCAGCTTGATGCAGATCTCTGGGGAAGCTGCTGAGAGACTGCTGTGTTCCGTGACTTGAAATGATGGCTAAGATGATAAGTGACAACCAGTTTGCTGATTGTTCTGGTTTAAATTTGGGTAGGGGCAGAGGCATGTTACTTCGAGAGTATTTAGAGAGTGGATTTCACAGTGAGGAAGGGGGTGACTCTCGGATGGGAATGCCAGGGAATGTAAGGGGCAGAGGGTGCAGTCATAGCCCAGGGTGGTCCCCTATGAGTCAGTATTTGAGGGGAGATCTACAGACTTCTACACCCATGAGTGACAATGCTAGCTTTCAGTGTTTAGCTGATCTGGTAGGTCAATTAGGAATGCAGATAGGTGACTCAATTGCTAATAGATTAATGACAGCTGGGTTCATTGACAAAGATGGTGTTACTGACAAATCCTGACACAAAATCCTGACCTTATATTTGACATCCTCATACGCTACTTCAGTGAATCCTCATCATGTCTTCCTCTTGAAGACTTTTATACTACTTTGCCCAAACATCAGGAAAATCCAGCTGATTACTGTATCAGACTTAATAAGGCAGCAAACATGGCAGATGAGGAATTAAGACGTCAAGGATGCAAAATGGAGAATATAAGTGGAGAAGTGGCTCGCATGTTTGTAAAACACTGCCCAGACGCTGAACTTTCATGCCTTTTTAAATGTAAACCTATTAGTGAATGGACATCGAAAGACATTCAAGTGAGAATTGATGAATTCCAGAGAGAATTGAGGGCGTTTGTGAAGTCTGGCGGCCGTGCACACTTTAGCAATCATTCTACCACAGTCATTGAAATTGATGCTGTTCGTACCCTTGCCTCAGCTAGAATGGAAAGACCACTTTGCATTTCACGTTCCTCTGTTCCTTCCAAACATCTCAATTCTGCCTATATGGCTCCAGTTTGTCTTGAACCTCATGACCAGCAATATACACCAGCTTCTCTTTCACTGAATGTCCAGCAACATGACGAAAATGTTCTTGGCCGCATGATGGGTATGTTGGAACAGGTGCTGTTGAGAGTAGAGCAACGCAGTTCGGCATCACCTGTGCATAAGCAGAAAAATCGTTACGACTTAAACACGCCACCATGTAAAGTTTGCAGTGAGAGCAGCCACTCCACATTATCACACCGCAAATCTAATCATCTTTGCTTCGGGTGTCTAGCCCCTGGTCGCTCCAGACGGAAATGCAAGAACAAGCCTATATCATCTTTCAAACCATCTCAGGGAATCTAGTTGACCTGTATTTGGCGGGAGGTAGTACGGGTCAGAATGAGAACTCCCATTTGGATGAAACAAACTTTATGGAGCAAATGTATGAGGTGGACAACCCATGTCCGGATGGAAATATGGAGATTTTTCAGAACATTCACACTGTTGGAAGGTGCGACAGTCTATTTTATACACCTGTAAGAGTTCAAAGTAATTCTGGGTGCCATGTTGGATAGTGGTTCAATGGCATACACGATGAATGAAGTTGCTGAACGTTCTCTCCTAGACACAGGTGCTATAAGTGAGGTTGATAGATTCTCAAAAGACGTTACCCTAGTGGGTGTTGGAGGCCGACGTGTGAGCCCAAGATCGGCATTTAATGTTGAAATTGAAGTTTATCGCTGCAGAATGATAGTGCCTACTTTAGTTGTGAAAGGGCAACATAATGAGTTAATTCTGGGAACCAATGTAATAAAGCACATTCTCAGAGAGTCAAAGAAATGTGACAACTATTGGAAGACGATTGCTAAACCTAGCTGTACAGACCGTGAAACAGGAGTTTTTGTCTATGCTAGCTGGCTTGAATCGCTGGAGGGGCGATAAAATACCAGATAAGATAGGTACAGCGAAATGTAATTCTGCAATCTGCCTTGACCCTGGTCGGTAACATCTTGTGTGGGGCAAGCTGCCAGTAGCGGCCTCCTTGTCACCAGGTAGCATGGGGATGAACCTACTAAATCTCGTTCCGTTCCTCGGGGCATCATGGTCGCCAGGATAGTTACCCCGCTGTGGTATAACTATGGGGATGGGTTCAACTAAAGATCATAAATATTTCCAATATGCCTGTTTTGCTGAGACGTAATGCAAAGCTTGCTGATGTATTCCCTAGTGTTGCATTAGAGGATTTTGAACTGATTAGCTGCCCTCAGAGCACTTCTTCTGATACTGACACACCACAACAGGAGAAAGATAGATGCTTAGCCAGGGAGAAGCTGGATTCTGTTGGTCTCAACAATCTGGATCTGAGTCTTTGTGATGAATCAGAAAAATGTAAAATTGAGCTGGCTGATCTTATTATCCACTATGAACACATTTTCACGACATCACCTTGACTGTGGAAAAACAGAAGGGTTTGTCCATAGGATTCATCTCATTGATCATAAACCATTTAGACTGCCTTCCCGTAGAGTTCCGCCAAGCCAGTACCACCATCTGAGACGGGTCCTAAATGAAATGGAAGAGAAAGAAATCATAAGGAAATCAACCAGTGACTATGCATCACCCATAGTTCTCGTGTGGAAGAAAAGTGGGGAGCTTCGTCTGTGCACGGACTTCCGCTGGCTGAACAAGAGGACTGTCAAAGATGCATACCCTCTGCCACACCAAGCAGATTGCCTGGCAGCACTTGGAGGCAATTCCTTGTTTAGCACAATGGATTTGACTTTCGGTTTTTATAACATGCCACTTCATGAGGATAACAGAAAATATTCAGCTTTCACCACACCTATGGGCTTATACGAGTATTGTCGTCTTCCACAAGGGTTCTGTAATAGCCCAGGAAGTTTCATGCGTATGATGACTGCCATTTTTAGTGACCAAAATTTTCTCAGTTTATTGTGCTATCTTGATGATGTATTGGTCTTTGCTCCCAATCAGAAAACAGCATTGGAACGCTTAGAAATGGTATTCAGCAGACTCCGTGAACATAATTTCAAACTGTCACCTAAAAAGTGCCACTTTCTGAAAAGGTCAGTCAAATTTCTTGGGCACATAATTGATGGGCAGGGTGTGTCAACTGACGCAGGCAAAGTGGAAACTGTGTCAAACATGTCTAAGACTGATTTGATGGCAGCTGATGGTGTGACCCCTTGTTAGAAGAGCATTAGGTCTTACCTTGGGATGCTAAATTACTACCAGCATTTCATTCCGAGCTATTCTGCTCTTGCCAAAACCTTACTGTCATTATTGGCTGGCCAGAAGAGAAGGTCAAAAGGTCGCAAAGTCAATGGAAATGCTACTGCTAGCCAAAAGCTAATTGCCAGTGACTGGACTGAGGACCATGACCGGGCCTTTGACAACCTGAAGGCAGCCCTGGTCAACTCTGTTGTGCTAGCTCACCCAGATTTTAGCTGCCCCTTCCTAGTCTCTACTGATGCTTCCTTAAATGGACTTGGTGCTGTCCTTTCACAAATTCAAGAGGGCGAATCCATAGCTAGACCAATAGCATTCGCGAGCAAGTCACTTACTCGGTCCAAGAAGAATTATCCAGCTCACAGACCGGAGTTCCTAGCACTTAAATGGTCAATTTGTGAAAAGTTCAGACATTGGTTAAAAGGACATAAATTCACAGTATGGACGGACAATAATCCGGTCACCCACATAATGACCAAACCGAAGCTTGATTGTTGTGAACAGCGCTGGGTGTCCAAATTGGCTTGTTACAATTTTGACATTAAGTATGTACCAGGTTCTCGAAATGTTGTGGCGGATGCCTTGAGTCGCGTGGCCATTCGTCAAGTCAAGCGTTGTCTACAGACTACTCCATGAACCATACGAAAAGATCCTTAGTGAAGTCAGAGAAATGTCCAGCATCTCAGTTGCAGAAGCATTGCAGAAGGTCATCAAATGATGCAGCTACAAGTGTCCAGCACACCCAGTATGTTCACTCACAATCAGTTTGCACCTTGCCTCAGTCAGTTGCAGTAGAGGAGGTCTCTGCTATTCTGGAGTCTCTCAGTGAGTGGGAAACAGGGGCTAGGTTGCGTGCAGTAGACATGGCAAGCCTCCTGCCTCAGTTCATCCCCGATGGAGTAGACAATCTGCCTACCTATTCTGAAAGAGAACTGTGCAATGCTCAGTGTCAGGATGGGGCCCTTTCACGTGTGCTGTTTTACGTAGAACGCCATCGGATACCTTCTAGAAGAGAAAGAGCAAAAGAGACTGTTGAAGTTGTATGATTGCTGAAGCACTGGGACAAGCTTTTGTTACGCAACGGTATCTTATATAGGGTTTCTCACGATCAAATATCAAAGGTAAAAAGACATCAGTATGTTGTCCCAGTATCTATGAAGAACAAAGTTTTAGTAGGTGTTCATGAACATGCAGGTCACCAGGGCCAGTCTAGGACTCTTAGCATTTCCAGACAGAGATTTTTTTGGCTGCACATGGAGAGAGATGTTCGAGATCATGTCATGACACTGCCAACGCTGCATAGTGAGCAAGGTACTAGAGCCTGATGGTAGAGCATCATCTGTTGATGTTTTAGTTATCACTGACCATTTCACCAGACTAGCCAAGGCTTTCCAATGTAAAGACCAATCTGCCAAGCAGGTGGCGAAAATCTTATGGGACAGATTTTTTTGTATCTATGGGTTTCCTGAGAGGATCCATAGTGATCAAGGACCAAGCTTCGAGAGTGAACTAATTGTCGAGCTCCTTTGGCTATCCGGTCTCAGGAAATCACATACCACCCCTTACCATCCAATGGGGAATGGCTCGGTTGAGCGTTTTAATAGAACCCTTGGTACGATGATAAGAACTCCTGATGTGAAGATGAATTGGCCTAGGCATCTGCAAACGCTCACCTTTGTGTATAATTGTACCACTCACAAAACCACAGGCTATGCTCCCTTTTACTTGATGTATGGTAGGGTTCCCCGCCTCCCAGTGGACATCCTGTTTAGGAACATTTTGGAGGATTCTGCCAGAACTAACTATGACAAATATGTTATAAGGCTATTGAGGGACATGAAAAGAGCCATTCTAATTGCTTAGGAACATGCAACAAAGGAACAGAACAGACAGACCAAACTATATAACAAGAGAGTTAAGGGTGCAGCAATTGAAATTGGTGACCGCGTGCTTGTGGCCAATAGAAGAGAAAGAGGAAAATGGAAAGTGGCTGATCGTTGGGAACCAGTGGTTTATATTGTCGTGGATAAGAATACTGGTACACACATATAAGATTCGTAACACAATCACACGTCTTGACAGAACAGTTCATCGGAATCTCCTTTTGTTGGTTAACTTCCTGCCTATTCAGGGTGTACTTCCAATCTTTTCGGCTGCCTCCTTTGTGTCTACTGGACTCTCTGCCAATTCAGGTGGTGACAGTTCTAACAGAACAGGAGAATCACGTCTGGCGCGGGACACCTGCACACCTCAGCGTGATGGGCATGCGGAAGTCAATCAGAATTCAGTTGATCGTGTAGTAGTTTCTGATGGACCATTGCAAAAAATGGATGTGCTTTGTGACCCTGAGGGGACAGATGTAAATGCATTGCCTGTTCCTGTTTACTCTGGCTCTGATGCTAGAACTAAGGACTGGATTACACAGCTTCCCATTGATGGACATTGTTTAACCCCCAGTTATGCTACATTTGCTGACTCTTTGACCAGCAAAGCTACACCTACTGGTGTGGTAGACAGTTCTGACTCTGAACTTTCCTACTCTGAATGTGAGGATGGAACAATTCTTGACCGCGCAACAACACTTGAGTTTGACAGCTGCCAAGCTGAGTCAGTTCAGTTCGACTGCACTAATGAGACACAGCACACTGATGTAGTACTTGCAGACAGACACACACAGCGCTCTGGTACAGACAGTCCATTCAGGACCCGTGTAGGTCGTGCCATTAAACCTGTAAACAGACTCATTTATACAATGTCCAGGCAGGATATTGCTAAGAATTTTCAAGAAAATGTTCAGATAGCCTACAAGTCAGTTATTCAGGCCCTTAAGAGTTAGATGTTCCTTACTTCATGTGTTTTGCTTTGCAACAATTTGAGTGCTCATGATTTTATGCCTTGCTGTGTATTAGGGACACCAGCAAATGTAGTGACTTACAGTCTTCTTTTTTTCTGTGGTTTTGGGTTGCGTGGGATGTAAAAGGCATCCTGCAGCTGGTAGCTGGTTAGAGGGCCTGACGTCACTCTCCTTCCACTTCATCCTTATTGGATACTTAACAGATAGTCAGTCCTACTGTAGAACCCAAACAGTTGTATTCTTATGAATTGGGTGGCCCATGTGTGTATACAATTTTGTCGGAATTCAGTGGGAGTGAGTGTAACAGAGAGAGAAATGAAACAACAAATATATGTATAATATATTTTTGTTTTGTTTTGGATTTCTACAAAATTGCTTTGAGGTTTAGGTTATCATGTAGTATTTGTTATATGAAAGTAAATTGTTCTATGTTTTACTTAAATGTTGTTATTGTTAAAAGAACTACTATTTTTCACACTACATTTCCCTGCATGCAACTGCAAAGCTCTCGCTTTTTTAAAACCATTTTTGTCCATTGGCGGCATCCGTATTACTAGTAAAGCTTTCGCGTGCTACTGGAGGTAAGCTCAGTAGATAGTGTGATTATTTTTGGGTAACAATCTTTGTTCTGAGAGAATTAGTAAAAAGTAAGAAAGGAGAAAGTACATCACTTGTAGCACTAGTTACTGTATTTTTGAAAAATGTTTAATGCCAATTAGTTAATCGCGCTCTGCTTTATTCTCGAGGGAGCGGCAGGTTTGGCGCCAATTTCACATTGTGAGGGGATGAGCCATGCGGCTAAATGCATGGATATAAGTTTTCTGTCTTTTCTTACTTTTATAGAGCAACAGGCCTACGTATTTTAAGTTTTTTGGTTTAAACTGCATATTCAGTCATGCATGTTTATTGTTCATGGACATATTTTTGTCCATTGGCGGCATTCGTATTACTAGAAAAGCTTTCGCGCTCTGCTGGAGAGCTATGTGCAGTTGCAGAACACACCTCAATAAAAGGATTGTGTATGTGTGTATCCAGGCTGGTGCAGAAATAAAGACACTGGAAAAAGGAAGCCCATTTGCTGTCAGTCACTTTTGTCAACCATCCTCTTTTCAACATGGACACGCACACAAGAGCAGACCCGTTACACATGCCCAAGCATTGAGTTTCTAACAGTAGACTTTCCCCATTAGAGAGAAATAATCACCATGGACCGGAGTAGTGTGATTCTCCAGGGGCACTAGGGGATCCCTAGTGTAAGGTCAGAATACACCAAGACAGTGCATGCATCCAGGGAAGTTGCTGTCTACACTCAAACGGTGCACACCAAATCTGGGAGAAGTTTGCTGAGCAGCAGGTGAACAACTCTGTCAGTGCCACAACACACTTCCTACTGTGTTATATGCATTTTCTCCTGTACTGCAAATTCTTCTCTTGCCATATAGCATTCAGCAACAACACTGCACTACAGCCTACAAAGGACACTATAGTCCTGCTTATGTTTGAACATCTGGACCGCTTCACTCAGAGTGGATCTGGTGTTCCAATTGGATGAAAAAATTTGTACTCTCCACCAGGACATCTGTGTATCTGGGTCTGGACCCTTGGACTGAAGCACCATTTTTCCTAGACTTTTGACTTATCTCCAGGGTCTGCTAAACAGTAGCAGACCAACTTAAATTTTAAGTTTAAAACCACCTGTTTAAAATTGTGTAGGGCCTCCTTGTGCCACCAATAAAGCTCTGACCTGTCAAGGTATGGACTCCACAAGACCCCGGAAGGTGTACTATGGTATCTGGCACCAAAACATTATCAGCAGATTCTTTACGTCATGTAAGTTGCAAGAAGGGCCACCATGGATCAGACTTGTTTATTCAGCACATCCCAGAGATGCTTGATCAGATTGAGATCTGGGGAATATGAAGGCCAAGTCAACACTTTGAACTCTTTGTCATGTTCTTCAAACTATTCCTGAACAATTTTTGCTGTGTGGCAGGGTGCATTATCCTGCTGAAAGAGGCCACTGCCATTATGGAATACATTTTCCATGAATGTGTGCACTTGGTCTACAACAATGTTTAGGTAGGTGGTATGCCTCAAAGTAACAGCCACATGAGTAGTACAATAGCTCTTCAGTGGGATAGGTCCAGACAGTGTAGTCTTTGCTCCTCACATGCATCACTGAGATTTGGGCACCCTTTCCCATTCAACGGTTCATCAGTTGTCCTTCCTTCCTTCTGGTAGGTACTAACCACTGCATAATGGAAACACCCCACAAGACCTGTTGTTTTGGAGATGCTCTGATCCAGTCATTTAGCCATCACACTTTGGCCATTGTCAAAGTCGCACAGATCCTTAGGTTTGACCATTTTTCCTGTTTCCAGCACATCAGCTTTGAGAACTGACTGTTCACTTGCTGCCTAATATCCCACCCCTTTACAAATGCCGCTGTAACAAGATAATCAATGTTATTCACTTCACCTGTCAATGGTTTTAATGTTATGGCTGATTGGTGTATATAACTGTGATTCTGTGCACCATAAATAACAACCAAGATTCCTTGTCAAATGGTGTTAGGAATGTTTGTGTATTTATTATGAATACTGCATCATATGTCACTATGTGTGCCTGATGAAAGATCTTGGCATGCATACACATAAGGTGATATTCTGCATGACCATCATATTCATACTTGTTTATTAAACATCCTGGTCCAGATTTGGTCCCCCTCTTTGTTGCTGTAACAGCCTCCACATTTCTGGCAAGGCTTTCCACTAGATTTTGGAGTGTGGCTATGAGGATTTGTGCCCATTCAGCAAAAGGGCATAACTGAAGTTGGGCACTGTGAGAAGGCCAGGTCTGTGTTCCAATTCATTCCATTGGGGTTGAGGTCAGGGACATGTGCTGTCTTTATGGATCTCGTTTTGTGCACAGGGGCACAGTCATGTTGGAACAGGTTTGGGTCCCTTAGTTCCAGTGAAGGAAAATTCTTAATGCTGCAGCATCCAAAGACTTTCTAGACAATTGTATGCTTTTTACATTGTGCCAACACTTTGGGGAAGACTCACACTTGTTGTTATGATAAGGTGGCCACATACATTTGGACTTCTTTCTGTAAGGTCTCTTTTGCCTCTCTAAAAGTAAGGCAAGTTGCTGGCAGAAATAAACTAAAATTGCAGTATGCAAAGGAAATGAACTGATGAGGAACTCTGCACCTAGTGTCTCTTGTGGTCCTTAAAAACTTGCTCACTATGCAAACTTCAACCACTATCTGAACCTTCCCAATCAATCTTTAAATGTCCTTTTTATATGACTTTACATTTAATCTGTGTCACCTGTCTGAACCTTGTTGTGAGCACCATAGTCAGCAGTTACTTTATAAATTATGCTGAAATGATGGAAGTGCCTCATAATCAGGTTACCTGCAATCACCTAAATGTATGCACATCATCACACAGGAATAAATTGATAAATCACATTCTGTGTGAAGAATTTTGCATACAGTGCCTTGAAAATTTATTCATACCCCTTGAACTTTTCCACATTTAGTCACGTTACAACCACAAAATTAAATGTATTTTATTGGGATTTTATGTGATAGACTGACACAAAGTAGCGCATAATTGTGAAGTGGAGAGAAAATGATACATGGTTTTCAAAATATTTTACAAATAAAAATCTGAAAAGTGTATTGTATTTGTATTCAGCCCTTCTGAGTCAATACTTAGTAGGAACACCTTTAGCTGCAATTACAGCTGCAAGTCTTTTGGGGTATGTATCTACCAGCTTTACACATCTAGAGAATGAAATTTTCACCCATTCTTCTATGTAAAATAGCTCAAGCTCAGTCAGATTGAATGGAGAGCATCTGGGAACAGTAATTTTAAAGTCTTGCCACAGATTCTCAATCTGATTTAGGTCTGGACTTTAACTGGGCCATTCTAACATATGAATATGCTTTGATCTAAACCATTCCATTGTAGCTCTGGCTGTATGTTTAGGGTTGTTATCCTGCTGGAAGGTTAACCTCCGCCCCAGTCTCAAGTTCTTCGCAGCCTCTGACAGGTTTTCTTCCAGAATTGTCCTGTATTTAGCTCCATCCATGTTCCCATCAACTCTAACCAGTTTCCCTGTCCCTGCTGAAGAAAATCATCCCCACAGCATGATGCCACCATTTTTCACTGTGAGGATGGTGTGTTCAGGGTGATGTGCAGTGTTAGTTTTCAGCCACACATAGTATTTTGCATTTAGGCCAAAAAGTTCAGTTTTGGTCTCATCTGTCCGGAGCACCTTCTTCCACATGCTTGCTGTGTCCCCTACATGGCTTGTGGTAAACTGCAAACAGGACTTCTTATGGCTTTCTTTCAACAATGGCTTTCTTCTTGACACTCTTCCATAAAGGCCAGATTTGTGGAGTACATGACTAATAGGTGTCCTGTGGACAGATTCTCCCACCTGAGCTGTGGATCTCTGCAGATCCTCCAGAGTGACCATGGGCCTCATGGATGCTTCTCTGGTTAGTGCTCTCCTTGCCCGGCCTGTCGGTTTAGGTAGACGGCCATGTGTTGGTAGGTTTGTAGTTGTGCCATATTCTTTCCATTTTTGGATGATGGATTGAACAGTGCTCCATAAGGTGTTCAAAAGCTTGGTATATTTCTTTATAACCTAACACTGCTTTAAACGTCTCCACAACTTTATCCCTGATCTGTCTGGTGTGTTCCTTAGTCTTCATGATGCTGTTTGTTGACTAATGTTCTCTGACAAATCTCTGAGGCCTTCACATAGCAGCTGTATTTATAATGTGAATTAATTACATGCAGGTGAACTCTATTTACTGATTAGGTGACTTCTGAAGGCAATTGGTTGCACTGGATTTTATTTAGGGGTATCCGAGTACAGGGGGCTGAATACAAATGCACGCCACACATTTCAGATTTTTATTTGTAAAAAATTTTGAAAACTATAATTTTCTTTCCACTTCACAATTATGTGCTACTTTGCGTTGGTCTATCACATAAAATCCCAATAAAATACATTTAAGTTTGTGGTTGTAACGTGACTAAACTGTTATGCTGTTTAGTTCACATTAAGCAGCATGCAGCCCAAAATGTGACAAAAAAGGCCAGTGGTTATGTCATATGTTCAAGTTTGCTACTGACTGATGAAACATGCAGTGCATTTTAACTGATGATTCAGGGACACCTGTTACAAAGTCAGGATGTGGCAATTATCTTATCTAGGTTAACAGACTGAAAGCTATAGCAAGAGGTAGAGGATAAACTAACATAAAGGAAAGGATAAAGAGGATAAAGTAATACAAGGAAACATGTATGCTATAGGTTCATTTAACTCAAATTACTTATAACGAAGCTTAGATTTGTTATTTTACAGTAAGCAAGACTATTTTGGTATTTGTTGTACATTTAAAAGTGTTTAGGTCATGACCACTAATCTTACCTGCAGTCGCCATCTTCAGTACACTTCCCATGGCCCAGTTTACAGGAACAGTTTGCAACAGTAGTTGGTTCGAAGTCTGTCGAAAAAGAAAACAACCTAGTTTTAGTCAAGAATAATTAAGTATTCACTGACTAAAATAACTTTGTCTTGACTGCAAGATTATTTGACTGGTTGCACTTTAAGCTATTTGAAGAAGGACTAAAGGTTAGAGTTATGTGTCCATTACTGCCGTGCCCATAGTATCGTCTTTTATTCAGTTATGGTTCTATTATAAGGTTAGCCACTGAAAAATTCATCTGATATGCTTAAAATAACAGTGCTGGAGGATACTAATTCTAGTGTGTTGAACTCTGACCTGGCAGTATGTGTGACTAGCAGCAGACGTGGTGTTCCTTTTCAACAGTTTATGTAGCACTTCCATAATGACTCTCTAGTGATAGAACAGCTGGCAAACCATGAGGCTGCACCCTTAGACAGCTGTGCTCTGCTTGGCGGATGATTTGTTTTTTGACAAGCTGCCAGTGAGTGATATTTTGAAGGTCTCACCGAGGGCATAAACAACTCATTAGTTCTGTTTCCTTTTGCTTTAATGTTTGCTTTGTGTGAATTAGTTATAGCACACCAACATAATTCACATCACAGCTGGAATTACAAGTATATGTAGTGACATTTGAGCAGATTTCCCTAGTTGGATGGTCATAATTCTGGTCACATTAATAGATTCTAATTTATATTTAATTGGAGACATGGAAATGTCCAAATGCATGCACGTTATAATGCCGTAAATGATTAACATTGTTAATGGGCTGATTTTGCATCTTGTCCTTAATATGCCACACACTGTGTGTGTGTGCGTGTGTGTGTGCGTGTGTGTGTGTGCACGCTTTCTAGAGGGTGCGTATTTCTGGTGAAGTGTATGAGAGAAGCATGTGCTCTGGTAGGACAGGAATGTTTTCAAGCTGCTGCCTGTAAGAGCTTTGTTTCAACACCACTGGAATTCACTATTGCTTAGGTCCAAGCCCCCAGAATGCTTTCTGACACTCACCCAGTCATCCAATGTTCTGAGCTTATGTATATATGAAATACTTATTCTGAAAAGAAGTCATTGTAATGTATGTTACTGCAATTGTTATACACTAACTGGCAGTGTATGGGCAGATGTTATTGAATATTCCTTCCAAATATTATTATATGGATTTAATTTAAGCCAATCTTATACCAGATAGCAAAAACATTTGTTCCAACATTATGGGATTGGAACCATTGCTTCATGGGGGAAGCATTGCCTCATTTCTAAATAATTTCTGGGATATTGTACCTATGTCTATAAAAATTAGTATGAGATATAATGCCATACCACTGTCATGGGAACTGACACTAATTCATCAGTCTGGTATGAGATGTATTTTCCATTTAAACTGGCTCTCTGTAAAACCTGTATTCATGGGAGTGTAGTGAACCATAAACAATGCCCACCTGCCTTTTTTGTGCCATCAGTGCAACAGCTGAAAAGTACTAACAGTTATCTGAGAGTGTTTGGAGCAATCCAGCGCAACAATAGAACAAGTAATCTCTTAAATAGAGACAGCTGGGAAAGCCATGGATTAGTTCTAAATGGGGTTACAGCATCATTTAAGAACTAAACAGACTGCACTGTCAAACAGTACTTTTTATGACTTAATTGTGTGGCCGTTTTTCATACTTTGAATGCTTGGAGGTTTCACATATGCCCTTTTGAATAACAAATGGTTTAGTATTCATAAATCCTAGCAATAGTCTAATTTTGGTACAGCTTTATTGTGTAATTGGTTATGTGCAAGGTTTGCAAATGTAAAACACTTACAGTTGTTTCCAAGATTAGCTTCCAGATGAGCTCCAAACTACATGAGTCAGGGAAACCATTCTGGCCCAGTCCCATAGTGGGCCTCAGCAAAAATTGCTTCAAACAGCCAAGAGCACTGTGGCCAACTGAACCAACAAACTGCCAGGTGACACAGGGCCTGAATGAAGAATAACTTGGCACCAGGAGATTACTAAGGTTGAGTTCCTGTCTTTTTTCCCCAGAGGTTCTATACCTGAAATTAGTTTACATGACAAAGTCAATACTGATACATATTTGACCTTTGTGCTTACAATAACTAAAAAGCAGGTGAAATGACTCTCTTCGCCTATCCTTCTCGCTCTTACTCCTGAGAGATGTAGTCTCAACCACTTGCCTCTGGAGGGATGTCACTCAGCAGATCTAGTCAGTAGGCTTCATGTTCAAACCACAGGGAGCTAAATTTACTCTGGCCATGAAATTCTATCCCAGATCTCCTGCACCCCTGTGACCATGGCCAGCACCCTGGTGCCAGTGAAACATGCAGGTTTGGTTTCCTTCCTTTCCATCCTTTGAAGGGCTGTGCGCCTGCTGCCACGCCACGCGCCTTGAAGTGTTTGCACGTGTGCTTACGTTTAGGGACGCTAGGCTCGCTGGAAGGAAGAAGCTGAACTCTTAACATCTGAAGGAGATGAGGGAGTTGTAACCAGATCCCTGTGAAATTAAGGGTCATTCAATCCCAGCATCTACTTGGTTGTTTCTGGCCCTAGAAAAACATTTAGCCAGTACAGATTTAGCATCTTATCCCCTGACTCCAATTTGCTGATAAAGGTTTAGCCTAAAGCCTGTTAAAGCTTTTCAGAGGCAGTGCGCTAGGGATGTTATAGTTTTACCTTCTAGTTCCCTGACACATTGCACACTTTACCATGCATAATAATAACCTTCAACAAACAGAAAATAATATCATAGCAACAAGATGTATCAGCCACAAGGGAATCTACACTGCCTACACCTCCAACCCCCTCTACCTTCTGGACCTCAGATACTGTTTTATGTTATACTCTTTATGAAAGCTGTACATCATGATTTTATGTCAGTGGCATACGCATTAGCATACTGAAGCAATAAATACCTGGAGTAGGCACATACTTGCATCTTATATAAGATGTTTGTGACAAAAGAAAGATATTCATTTGGAATTCACTTGGTAATGAATGCAGCAGTACAATAATTTTGTGGGTTTTAGCTGTCATATAACTCTTTAAATATATTCAGCACCAATATTAAGTTATCTTTTGCTGGTGTGTTTTCATAGTCAGAAAGATATATTTACCTTGGCTTTCACAGTTTGAGATGAGCCAACCACAACTAACCCAGAGAAGCAACGTCAGGGTAAACCTCTGTATCATGATGCAGTGCAAGCTGAAACAGAACAAGATCATTTTTGTTAGAATTCAATATGAAATAATGGGTCTTAGCAGTCAAGATAACAATTAGTGATTGATTTCCTGCAAACTGTGGGGGAAAAAAACCATAGTGATCTTATACAATTTGCTGTCTGTATTCAATAAGTGCATTTCAGTGAAAGCTCATATAAAGCTACACGACTGAATGGTGTAGCAAATATGTCACTGCCTGTTAAATTTGCTCTGGGCTGCTTGAGCAAATATACCAGGGACTGCATGACTCCAAAAGGATTAAATCACAACAGGTAAAAATGACACTTGCCTTCAGGCAATTTAAAACCATACATTTACATTTTTCTTATGTTCTACATTGCACAGTACAGTAAATGAGTCAGCACAGGTTTTAGTAGCTCTGTGAATGCAGTGCTTTATCCTAGAATAATTACTGGATGGAATAATTGCTTACAACTGCCCCAGTAAGACAACAAAACTGAAAATGCATCTTTTGTTAGGAGCTCTTTTCCACTGATTAAACTCAGCAACCACCTCAAGATCAAACAGTTGGGAAACCTGACCACAGAAGAGTTAACAGACACTCTCTTAATAATTCAGGCAACTTTGTGAATCTTTTATGCTGGACATTTACAACAACACCATGCCACTCCTTGTTTGCGTATTGAGACAGCTACAGAAACAGGAAATGTCACTTGTACAGAGATTTGCAATATTGTGCTCCTTTATTTTGAAGCAGTCATCTATTTGTTTATCTTCCAAGCTGCAGTTTAAAAAATGATAGTAATTAGGGGGAGCATTACATAAGATTATCAAGCCTGTCATTGTACATTACATTTTCTTTATCTAAACATGACCTCACAGACCTTAATTACTCATCCAAATGATACTGCTATTCTCAGCCAACAAAGAAATAGCAAGTTGACCTTTTTGCTCCTGGAGCTAAAAGAGAATGAAAGGGTATATTTTTTCAAGACACTCTTGGCTTGAGGTTGTCTGTTCTTCAGGGCTACCGCTCAGTTGTTATATATCAATTCTGGGGAAAACTCTGACTCTGTTGGCCAGTGAGAACCCATTTTCGTTATTCGCCTATTATATTAATGATACCATTATTAACAACAAACTTCGGAAATGCTTTACACATAAAAACGATGAGTAGATTTAAATATCTGACTAGACGCTTTCTCAGTTACATTACACAGTCACTATTTGTTGTCCATGATCCTGGGGGATGCCAAGTCAATTATCAGTTAAACTTGCTACCCCATCTTTCATCCTTGCACCTGCATAGTGAAAATAAACAAGCTATATTTATCTCTTCATCTCATTCTCACAGCTCAATCACTCAGCCATTGATTATAATGGGTGGCATTTTTAGCCGCGTGTAATCAGTCTGTGTTAGTTAACAGCATGCTGAAAATGAAGTGAGAGTATCTATTTTGGCTGTTTTTCACATTTTTTATTCTTAAAGCCCATATGGGGATTTCACCTCTGTGCATTCTGCTAGTGTACGCATCATCCAGCTGAGATCATTAGTAACAACTATTGCAGGAAGCAGGAAAGTTTAGCACTGGTTTCTCTCTCAACTTTGCAATTGCCACATATTGTCTTTGTGGAACATTTCATGAATTAAACTTTAATTTTAACAATTTAATCAGCAGACTATTCTGTTAGTAATAGTACATTACTATATATTTCTAAAAATGCTAACTCTTGTTTAATTATCATCTTCATGCTTGTCTTGAAATTAGCTCTGAGGCAGCAATGCATCCCTAATGTCACCCTTAAGGTTAATGTCAGTAGCCATATTCAAAGTAACATCTAAGGTGTGAGTAGAAGTTGCTAGTGTGGTGTTCTTGGAAAGGTGTTTTAATTACTTTTGCAACTCTAGGGTGACAGAAATCAGGCAGACAAACCTCCATCTCTGCATTCCTTTGGAAGTTAAAGGAATTACTTATACAACACAATATCCTCTGGGGATTTTCTTTTTATGTGTTGTTGGATTGTTAATGATCTGTTAATTGTATCATTGTGCAATTACTTATGGATAACTTCATTTTAGGCATATA
>JAQQZR010000038.1:19951459-19962012 GCA_030068235.1 Notoglanidium macrostoma | reverse complement strand
TAAATGATTAAGCGAAAACAAAAAATATATCATTGTAACAGATTCCTTTGCCATGTGCAATAAAATCACTTTTTTTCAGGTTAGCACTAATAATTTATCGCAAGCAATAAATTTTATGAGGAATGAATACCAAGAACAAGTACACTCTGAAAATGCATGTGACATATTTACTTATCTCAAATGGCAGCCAGCATATATACAATATAGACAAAATCTACAAGATCACTGAAAATAGAAGCAAGATGCTGTGAGAGCACAGCGCATGTCCATCTCTCCCATCGCTCCTATTTCTGGGTTATCTCTACACAGTACTTGTAAATTACATAAAGGAATGTACATGAGTAGACATACGGAATTTGCTAGACAGTGAAAAAGAAAGCTCAATAAATACACTCACTGGTACTGTAGATGTTACACACCTGGCTTGAGAAGGTTGGCTCAGAAAGTGCAGAAGTCTTCAGGTGATAATAAAGTGATGCATGCACACACACGAACACACAGTGAACAACTCTGACAGTAAACCCAACACAACTCAATCAAGTACATTCACACACATGGGCAGAGGAACAAGCTGGTAGTGAGGCAGGGTTTGTTGATAGGAATGCTTGTTGGGAAAATCAGGCAGAATAAAGACAGGCAAGGATCCACCTCCCTACTCAACACCACAACCTGCCCAAGGACCAGTTCTTAAAGAGACAGATTCACTTCAGTACCTCTCTTTTACCATGCACAGCTTTTGTGCCTGTAGCCCTCCCACCCCCAGCCATACTTTTTCACTACTGACTGTGTGATGTAACAGTTTTCAGGAATTTGGCAGACATTTTATTAAGCTAAATAATTACTGTTGTGTGAATAGGATATGTAGGTGAGCTCTGTTAACGGTTCATTTTCTATCAGGAACATTTAAGAATACTCTACTATTGAGAGTCTTTCAGGGTTGCTGTAGTGACAGGCTAAATTCTTAAGATTTGAAGTCAAACCAAACATTTAGCTGCAGTCTACAGTAAAGAGAGGATCACTTTTCAGTGGATTATCTCAGCAATATAGAGTCGTGTAGTGTTTTAAAACAGGCATGTACATGTTCACTCCACTGTCTTGTTCACGCTACTGGCTGACGAAAGATTTAACCAGCCCATCATTGTGTATATATACATGTGTACATGAGGAATACAAACTGTATATTGAAAAATATTCTTTAACTAAATGCAGAATTTTTACTTGAAGTATTTTTGCATGCAATAAAAACATGAGCAAACGAAATGTATAACTGGTGGGTCCATGAAGAAATCTAGCATTTCTCAAATGTTGTCACAGTGTTTTTCTTAATTCCCTGTATTGTGTTGCCTCATTAAACACCTGCCAGTCACTGCATCTGTTACCAAAATGGACATTAATATCTTCATGCCATCAGGTGCTGTGATCATTCATGGTTTATATTCACTTGATTCCACTTATATAGCTTTCATGAGCTCCTGACTAGTGTTTTGCTCTGTGGGAATTAAAGTTATTAAAGTCCCCATGAATGGAAAAGCACTCTATGCTCATTTGATTACTCAGGCTATATTTACATTGGGATAATACCATGACTATAATTCTGAATATTCAGCTCAGCCACATTTGTCTCACTTACTTCCAGCAGCCTGATGATAATGTATGTACTGAAACTAAGTAGTTATGGTATTCAATTTGCTGTTCTCTATTTTCTGCTATTTTTGTTGGAAGTTTTTAAAGCTAAAATGTTATGTTTGCAAGTAATGAAATTTGGATTACTTACATTAGCTAATATTTAAATGTCTCAAATAGTATTCCAAATTCTTCATGCTCCATGTCATAAATGCACTTACTGATTGATTCTTATCTGTATGTCTCTGTCTCTGGTCTGGTAGCTGCACGCTTACTAGAACAGTGTGTTTTGGTTTATACACAGAGATAAGGAACTCTTTCTACATATGCACATCATGATAGTATTCACAACTGCTTTAGTTTCCAAGCTATGCATTTCAAAACATTCTTCCCAGATTTGCTCATTACAGATCTTCATTCCCAGCACTGTTGTGCAGTTTTCACTGATATCACCAGGTCAACTGTCATCATCTCAATGGGAAATCTCATCTAACTCCTTCACATGCAAAAAGCTTCCTTTGCCAGTTCAATCCCTGAAGTCCACCGTACTAAATAAACATGCAGCAGTGTTAACCTTTAATGTGTGTTTTTTTTAAAAGTGCATGACAGAACGTTTACTGAGCTCAGCACAGCATTCGCTTTTTGTTTTGTTTAGTTTTTTTTCTGTGGTTGTTAGAGATCAATTTTAGTACTTTTGTTTAGAAAATTTATTTTGAATTGGAAATAGCACTTACACTTGCCAGTTAAAGCAGAATAGTCTGGACATGAGAGGCATTTAAAATTAATTTCCTGTCCACGTAGGTTAGATATTTGGTGAATATCAAAAGAATTCACAAAGAAAGATGAATATTACAAGCTTGGATTGCCATTTTATAGGGTTTGTATGTACACTTCATCCCTGTTATACTGTAAGGTGTACACTCACATCTCAAGCACAGAAATGAATAACACACGGTATTCTTGCTATGAGAAGCTCACTGGAACACGTGTTGTGTGTCCACGGTGGGTTCTGTTTCTATAGCAACAGAGGAAGTATGCTGCTTCTGTGTGGAAAGGTTGTCCACTGGAGCTTCCTTTCCCTGATATGTCACCATATTTCTTTAGTGTGGTGCATATGGTGAACAATGCATCATAACACAATTTCAGTTCTTATATCCACCAAGCTCAAATGTTCCATATTTGTTAACAAATCAGGAAGTCTTCAGACCTTTCTATTCTATTTCGTCACCATTATTCTTAAAGTCATGGGTATAATTCTATCCATCTGTTATCCATTAAGGGTTGTAGGGAAGCTGGAGCCAATCCCAGCTGACTTCTGGTGAGAGGCAGGGTACACCCTGGACAGCTTGCCAGTCTATCGCAGGGCTAAAAAAAGGGACTGACAACCATTCACCCTCACATTCACACCTATGGGCGATTTAGATTAGCCAGTTGACCTAACTGGCATGTCTTTGAACTGTGGGAGGAAACCAGAGCACCCAGAGGAAACCCATGCAGACATAGGGAAAACATGCAAACACCACACAGAAAGGCTACAGTTGGATGTCACATTCAAACCCAGTACCTTCTTGCTGTGAGGTGACAGCACTAACCACTGCACCACTGTGCTGACCCGTTGGTAGCTATGTTCAAGATAATATTTAAAATCTAATTGCCGGCACTGGTTGTTAACATTCTTCCACTGAAACTGAAATAATACTAGAAAAAAAGTAAAGCAGTGTTGAAAATTCAAGAAATTTGCAATTTGTCTGTCTTAATTTTCTTTCATCTCATTATCACCTATACTTGAAAAGGGGCATTTTTAAAAAAAAAATTCTCTCATTATCTCCATCTCTCTCTGTCACTATTATATGCATACCTTTGCTTTGTTCTCAGATTAATTTGATAACCCTCATGTCTTGTGCCAGAGACTGCATACATATTTCAGTGCCAGGGAGAATAGATTATGGATTCTGTTGCAGTTTTATTAGAAACTGTTGGTATTTATGAACTCTGTTTAACTGCAACTGATCTGTGCTGAGCTACAAAGAACATAGCAACGTGTCCACCAAGAAAGTCTGAGCCTGATGACCAGTCACAGATGAATAATAAAAGGCCCCAAGTTAGAATACATTACAAGATATATGTCTACAGACTCAGAGTCTAGGTTTTATGGATGTAATTTAAAATATCACAGTTATTTTAGTAATCAGTATAAATGTTCCACATAGATGAATGTAATACAAAATAGTAACAAAATATGTCCCAAATAAATGCTTATCTATATTGTCTACACATGTCCTTGTGGACTTTTTGTCAGAGTAGAAAAAAGGCCAACATTACATCACTTCCAAATGTTATAAATATAAATATGAATAGATAAATATGAATAGGCTGAATAATATGCCTACCCTTCATTTTGAGCTGACCCTTCCATTGTCATCTCGATAGTCTTTATGTCAGGGTTTAGTACTTCTGTTCACTGCGCTGCGGTGGTCCTTTCCACCCTTGAAATGTGTCCAGCTCCTAACAGAGTGTGTACGTGTTGGGCAGACTCCCTCTGTGGGCTTCCTTTAGTGTGTGTTTAGACGTAGACAGCCAGAAGAAGGTGCTACAGACTTTCTACTACCCCCCCATCCACTCAACACATTTAGATGAGAGCCAAGAAGGTGTATGCGACAGCCCTAATTTACACCCCTACCCACCCTATGTCAACTTTGATCTGCCGCTTTAGGCTCTGACCCAAGGGGCCGCTCACACCTTCAACAAGTTTTCTGTTGCCAAGCACCTTGTCAGATATCTTGTTTGCAACAGTGTTAAATTAAGCCCAAATTACACCAACAACTTTCCCACTATTTTTGCTTGGAGAGTTCAGAGAAATACATGGGGACAAGATAGTTAAGAAAGTTTCTAAACTTGGTTTTCACAAAGTGCGACTTGAGAGAGATTATGACTTTGTATACATACAGCTGTCTTATTCCTGCAATTTAAGAGATTTCCTGACTCATTAGCTTTGTGGATCTCTTGCATCAGCAAACAGTAGTTCTGTTGAGTCCAGCAAATTTAAGTCATATAAGTATTTCCACTATAGCCTGCAAAGAATGAAATAAGACTTTCTACTCATTCCAGGGATCCTAGGTATTCACTGTTTTAGCACCATGCAGTTGCATCCACACAGACAGAAAGACTCTTTTTGTTCCTTACATTTTGCAGCAATTTCAACATTTGGTCTGATACAAAGAAAAAAATAATCCAAGGGGGCCAGGTCCACTTAATCCACTTGTCATCTGCCTTATGTGCTAAGATACAATCCCTTCATAAGCTCTGCTGGATGAGTGGAACGTTGCAACTTGGTTAACTGAAACATAAGAGGGAGAGAGAGCAGCTGAACTTGCACCCAGCTGTGTCACAGCACGCAGGTATTTGACACCACCAGAGACAAACGAGAAAAAAAATGAAAATGGAAGAAAGGCAGATTTGAAGGAAGGAGCAGATCTTGTGGAACACAAAAATAAGCTTAGTGAAGAAAAGAAGCTGTTAATGCTTTGGAAGCACAAACAAGACCTTTGGACAGCCTTTTTTTGGTTGCACATCAGCAGTCTTTGTTTTGTAAGAAGATATCACTCATGTCATTAACACTTCTCTTTCTGTGTGTTACAAGCCTGCAGCAAGAATTAGCATTCCATAGCTCAGACACTCCATTCCTGTCACTTAGTGCTGTTAGTGAGCTGCTTCCCTTGCACCATACGAAAAGCACTATGGCTTACCTTCTGTGTGCACGAGTAGATCTTTGGCCCATGGGAAGTGGCCTGGTTGATGTAACTGAATCCTCTGGCTCATTGTTACATGGTTGGAGGTGGAGAACAGGGGAGTGGGTTGGTATTGCACTCTATATTTGGCTGAGCCCAGTGGTGGCTTTGAAATAGCTGGTAGTTGAAAGCCTGAGAGGTGGCACATTTAGATGTATGGTGCAGCTGTGAAATGCCTTCTCCCCTAACTGCTAGTAATCTACACACAATGCAGGGTGTGGGCAGTGATATGTCAACGGACAAAGACCTTGATGGCTACAGTATTGAGTGACCTCCAGTTATGTGGCATGTAGATGATTCCTTAGCCATCTGGCATAAACTGCTTGTCTGTCTATACTAGAATGAAAATTGTTGGAGCAAGGAACAACAAATATTCCACGCAAGCAGTGGCCTTGACCCCTAAGCAACTGCATGCCAGGAAGAGCATGAGAGCCACTGTGGATTTGAAACCGTGAGTTGAAGCAATAATAGAAATAAATGTTAGCTCTTTTCCTACATATTCTTATTCACTACGACACTAACAACACTAAACAGCCTCCTCTCTCACACAATTTCACCTGAATTCAAACAGTATATAAATATGAATGCAGAATATTAGAGAATTTGCTTACTGGCATTATTATTGTGCATAAATATACTTTAAAGGAGATTTTCAAAGCCATCAACAAGATTTTTACTGCATCCTCCAACTGTTATTAACATCTTAAATTATGAAAATTACACAAAGATCTCAGTAATATATGTGTCAGATACTAATTTGTTTTGCATTCTAGCTTTTTTTCATAATGGACATCTCATTTTAAGACTGCAGGACAGGTGGAATTGTCAGCATTGTAACCTGAGCCTTTACTCTCTGGAAGCAGAACAATACTTTTGATTGATGAGCAATGCTCTCTGGAATCCCTCATACCAAGCAGGTCTTCTCAGAACACAAACAGTGGCATGGCTCAGTGTGAAGCGTGCAACAGTTGAGCTAACATCCTTTGCTAGGAAAGTATGTTATCTATTATAATGTGGTATGAGATAGTACTATAGACTCAGCTGTGCTAGCCTGGAGCCAAGTAATTGTCTACACTTGCCACATGAAGTTGATTGCTTAATTATGGTCAGTATCTAATGTCAGATGCTTGTTTGTAGATTTTAAATCAAGTCATTTTTTAAACATGGAGGAAAGTCCATCATAGTAAATATTCATATGCTAATCGACTTTAACAACACACACTTTCCTTGATGTCTGGAAGACTTTTTGCTCTTTAGCTGTGGGTTACGTGATACTGAGGAGTGTGTAAGAGGCACTTTCAAGGCTGTCTCCACTCATAATCAAATATGAATGGCTGCAGAATGTCTGAAGGCAGGTAGCGTACAGTTAGACTAAGATATACATGCACACAAACAGCCTGTGTTCATTCTACCATTCATGAAGGTTTGATAGTTGATCTTTCTCATACCAGTGTGAAGAAAAATCTTTGGCTTCATTATTCATTCAGTTTATTAATAAAACTAGAGGTAAAATCAGTAATACAATATCTCAGCATACAGATGAGAAACAAGTCATAGATCTGTGAGAGAAAACTGCCTTTAATCACACTGAGAACAAAACTGATGTTCACTTTTCCTAGCTGCAGTTTTGGCTCCAAGAGAAGAGCAATGTTTTGAATGGCCTAGCCAGAGCCCAAAATTGAATCCAACTTAAAATCTGAGGTGACCTGAAGTGAGCTGTTGAAATGCCCTCACAATTTGAAGGATCTAGAATATTTTTGGAACATAGATTGGGAAAATATTGCAATAAGTCAAGATGTGCTATTGAGATAAACTGTTACTCAAAAAGACAGTAACGTGGTGTAATAGGATCAACAAATGCTTCAACAAAGTCTTAGTTTAGGGGTGTGCACACTTATGCAACTAGGTCATTGTAAGTTTTTTTCTTTTTCCTTTTTCACCCAAACAAATATCTGATCAGTTTTCACTTTAGTTGTATATTTTTCAATTTCATATTAAAGGTGTGAAAAATTCTGATATGACTTATCTTAGTTTCATTTTTTTTTTAGTTCACAAATACAAATATATATGGGGCAGCACGGTGGTGCAATGGTATTAGCATTGTCCCCTCACATCAAGAAGGTTCTGGGTTTGAACCTGCAGGCTAACTGTAGCCTTTCTGTGCAGAGCTTGTATGTTCTCCCTGTGCCTGTGTGGGTTTCTTCCGGGTCAGAGCTGGTTTCCTCCCACAGCCCAACGACATGCAGATTAGTTCAACTGGCTGCACTAAATTGTCCATAGGTTTGTAAGTGAGCATGAATGGTTGTTCGTCTCAGTCCTCATCATGTGTTCCTAGAATTTTTGATCACATGAAAGATTGGTGGGCTCAAACTAAATCTGCCATGATCTAACTTAACTAGTTTCTAGTTTAACACATCTAGATGTGAATATCAAGAAAAGTTTATATTCATCTTTTTGTTCTACATTGTATTTCAAAAACAAAATAACTGGCATTGCTGTTCCAATACTTCTGTTTGTGTTTGTCTTTATATCAGGTCAGAAGTTTACATATACTCAACATGAACACTAATGTTGTGGCAATATTGGGATTTAAATTATTTCTTTGAGCAGTTCTTTTTCTGGGAAAGAATGAATGTACAAAGTTTTAAGTTATTTTGGGTTGTCTTAAATCAACACAGAAAACATTATTGCATACTGTACACCTAATACCAGATGTTTTTGGTAGCCATCAACAAGCCTCTGGCAGAATTCTGGTTGGATATTTGACCACTCTTCTTGACAGAATTTAATTCCAAGTTCAGTTAAATCTGCTGGTTTATTGGCATGGGAACAACTTTTAAGCAAAGTCCACATATTTTAAATAGGGTTAAGGTCAGGATTTTGGGAAGGCCATTTCAAAAGCTTAATGTTAACCTGCTTTATATAGTTAACAGCCTGCTTTGATTTGTTTTTGGCATCAATAACCTGTTGGAACACTCAAATGTGACTTAGTTTCAACTGTCTAGTTGATATTTGAGGTGATGCTAAAGAATTCTGAGGTGGTCCTCCTTCTTCATTATTCCATCCACTTTGTTTAACCATGCTTATCTGTAGGTACAGTGTTCTTGGGATTGAATTCCTCACCTTTGCTCCTCCAAACATACCTCTGGTCATTGTGGCCAAACAACTCAATCTTTGTCTTATCTGACCATAACACTTTGTTTTTTTTCATTGGCATGTGGTCAGCTGCAAACTTTAGTCAAGCTTGAAGCCCTGGCTTTTTACTTGGATGACAACCTCTCAGTCCATGGTGATATAAAACTTGCTTACTGTAGACAGTGACTCTGGTGTTCCAGAAGCTTTCAGTTCATGGCAGGCCTGTACATAGGTGTGTTCTGGGTTGTTCCTGAATATCCAAACCAACTTCTACTCAGCTGAAGGTGACAGATGGGTCTTCTTCCAGACCATAGCTACAGACATGGCCAATAATTTGTACTTGTCAATTTGTACTTGTCAAACAAACTCTTTTTATGTTGAGAAACTACTAGCTGTAGTTAATCATGATCACTAATAGGATGTTAAGAGGCCTTGGCAAGGTAAAAGAGAATTTGGAACTTTCAGAAACACTGAATTAATAATCTAAGTGGATGTATGCATGTACATCTAGATGTGTTAAACAAGTTAGAACACAGCACATTTAGTTTGAACCCACCCATTTTTCATGTGATCAAAACTGATGGAACACATGACTCATAGGTATTTCACGTTGTCCAGGTGTGTCCTGTTGGATTAATTATTTAAACAATTAATAGCTCAGAGCCATTGCACAACCATTGGACATCAGAGCCATTGCACAACCATTGGGCATAGCTAAAACAACAGTTTGGAATATCATGAAAGAGGTCCCAAAAATGTCCAAAAGTCCAAAGTTCAGTGACATCACCAACAACCTTCATAGGGCAGGGGTGAAGGCATCACAAAAGATATGAGCCACAAAAGTTCTGGAACCAAATTAACCTCTACCAAAGTGATGGAAAGGCCAAAAGAGCTGATTGGTCAAGCATGGTGGTGGTAGTGTCATGGCTTGGGCTTGCATGGCTGCCTCTGGAACAGGCTTACTAATATTTACTGATGATGTAACTTATGATGGTAGTGGCAGAATAATTTCAGAAGTCTACAGAAACATTCTATCTGCCAATTTATAGAGAAATGAATCTATGATATAATGAATATAAATGAATATAATTGGGAGGAACTTCATCATACAGCAAAACAATAACCCAAAACGCACTGCCAACACAACAAAGGACTTTTAAAAAGTGGCAGTTTTAGACTGGCAAAGTGAATCACCAGACCCAGCTGAGCATGTATTTCACTTCCTGAAGAGGAGACTGAAGAGAGAAACCCCCCAAAACAAACAACTGGAAGAAGCTGTTGTACGAGCCTGGAAAGGCATCATAAAAAAGTTTGGTGATATCAGGCGGTCACTGACTTTATACAGTTATAGAAAGCAAGGGATATGCAACCAAAGTGTTATTTACTTTTTTTTTTCTTCCAATATTTTGCACATGTAAAGAGTGGCTGGTATGACAGCAAAGATGCCATGTTCTAATTGAAATTATGATCTATCTTCTCATATTCAGATTGCATATACTAAGCTGCTTTTCCCAGCTGTGGAACCGGTCTCTGCTACACTTTCATCTATCTGATCAAAGCCCTCTTCTATCTTTTTTCTCCTTTTCAACACAAAGTTCAAATAGTGGATAATAGGTGCTTTTGAACAGGATAGAAATATTCCCAAATGCAACTGGTCAGTCCTTCATATGTGGAAATATTGAGCAATGAATAGACTGATTTCAGTAAAGTGTGAGGTTCAGTCTTGCAGTATAATGGCTGGTTTTCCTCTCTGTGATTCAATCTCAACACCACCTCTCTCTAAGTAAAATGCTATGTTCATGGGGTTCTTTAATTTCATTATAAATTCAAGCTTAAAGTACAAACGAGTCACACAAGCCTCTGTACCATCAAATACACATACATCAAAGATTTATTTTTGCTAATGATGCTGTTTATGTAATAGAGTTCCACTTTCTTGCATTCTCTCCCATGAATAACTGCTTTTCTGAGAGGTTGTTTGTGTAGTAATGTTTATAGGCCTATAGT
>JAQQZR010000038.1:19929597-19944071 GCA_030068235.1 Notoglanidium macrostoma | reverse complement strand
GAAACAATGTGGGCAGGAACACATGGACAGTACACTAGTCTACTGCAGGGCATTTAATTCAGATAACACGATTTGTCATAACTAGAGGGATAATTTCCCAGATAGGTGTGCTCAAGTCCACTTGTTCTGTTGTTGGATTGGGACTGGAACTGAATTATACAGGAAGGTAAATCGCCAAGAATAGCTTTGGTAATCATTGTTTTAGACTATTAGAAATTTATTAATCACTGTTTATTTTTGCGACTTTCTCAGTATCAAACATTAAGATTTCCATGACATTTTTTCTACATCAAGCCCAAATGTTTACAGTACACCATTTTACTGACCATTTTTTACCATCAAGCTGGCGCTTAAACGTGTTTAAACGTCAAACCGAGGCTGCGTCTTAAACCGCATGCTACAGCACTAAATCGGTTGTCATATTACTATACCTTCAATGTTATTCGATGCTATTTTTGCATACTGCTTAGGAGGGTAGGATGCGGTTTGGGACAAAGCCCAAATCCTTAGTCCCACCTGCTTTCGGTCCCACTCAACTGGAAACGTCAGGCCGCGCGCACTGCGTGGGGATTCCTCAGGCTTACCCGGCGTGCCCCGCGGGAAAGATGGCGCTGGGAGAGAGGAGAAGAGGATAACTTTAGCTCGGATCTTCAGCGGCGTACTCTCAGTGAGAGCCGGATATTGGCGCTTTGCTTGTTTCACTGGAGGCAGGTAAACCGTGAATAGTGGGCTCGGTGTCTTTATTGCTGCAGTCGGAGGCTTGTAGAGAAGCGAGCTAGCGTTACATGACGAACTGCGACTCCTGACGATAGCAGATATTAGCAAAGCAGGCGAATTTTTGTTGAGGAGAAATAGTGCCCAAACTTTATTACCGTGGATCGGAGTGAGCGCTTGTTGATTTTAATCTGACGATTTGGGACGCCTGGTCCTCCAAGACGATTTTGGGGGAAAAAAACGGGAGGTAAGAACTGTTTATAAACAAAATTCTGTGTCAAAGTGGTAATCTAAAATGCATGTTTATTCGTTTTGTTTTAACAGTAACCCAATCACTGATATCAGGTAGCGATCAACACACCCAGTAAACGGCATACTGTAGCATTTGATTGCACCCCCTGAATCCATGTAAATCTCGGTAGATGGGGTCTCGTGCAGTGTTACCAGCCCGTTAAGCTCGAGATGTTCAGATTAATCAGTGAGTTTGCGCTAAACAGGCGAAACAGACGTGAAGGTGGATCTGATTTTCCTCGTCCACCCCGAGGCGGCTGTTAATAGCCTCAGGCTGGGAAAATAAACATGAAATTTGGCTTTCACATTGTTCCCAGTTTGCCTGCACTCGACCGCATCTTCATGAAGAGGAGCTGAACTGATTTTCAGTCCAATTTTAACTGTAAAATAACAAACGTCTCCACGATCCTCAAATCAATAGGGGGTTCACACAGCTTTTAGATGTTCATCCGGGTGCACTTTAGTCTCTGTGGTTACAGCAGCAGCATTATCGTTTACTGATTTTCAGGACTATTGTCATCAGAGAATCCTGATAGCAATGAGGTTTGATCCTGAGCTCGGTGAGGCGAGTGTAAGGATATGTTTTAGTTTCAGTCAGTTGATGTGCGACCAATGAAAAAAAGCGATCCATAAAATTTGGAAGCTTTCAAATGTTACTTTTATTTCAGAGAGAATTGGTTACTTCTGTTGAATTTACCAAGAGCTCAAGTTGCATGTGCGTTGACTCTTCATCTGTGTTAAATGAGCAGATGGTTAGTGAAAGCTATTTTTGCATTAAGGAATGAAGCTTCATCCTGGTAGTCCACAGAAAATCCACTCAAGGTCACGGTGTCGACAGCAGTATAAATGTTTTTGTCTTATTCAACCTGTTATTAAAGCTACATCCTGCATGTTTTTATCTGTAACGATGCTAAACTGAAACCATTCTTTAAAACTCCACATCCTCCCCATTCATGCTGGCTTTATTGCACCACGCCAGCAACCTTGATGTCTCCCGAAATCAAAACTGATCTTTCAGAACTTTTTGCATCTGGTAATACGTCAACTATCAATCAAATCATGGCTCTCAATCCGTTTCATGGGGCCTTTTAAAGCCAACTCTACCAAAATTTATCAGATGTGTACCAAGAAACTATGTAAATGTGTAATGTATAATAGGCTGTTTTTCAAAAATGTTCAAATTTTTTGTAACAAATTAATTACCATTCATCCAGTTTACTCAACTGATACCTGCAACGAAATAATGATATCATAAAGTCCCTTTACTCTTACAGTTTTGTAATGATTGATGTGTGCCAGAACATTGGTGTAAGTTGTATTTTGTTATTAAAAACTGGCATCAAACCAATTGAGCATTAATTACGAAGATGACAAAATATGTCCGGGAATGAGAATCTGACTAGTAGTTTATAGGATGTAAATTACTAGAAGTTTATGTCCAAAAACTATAATGTGTCGGGCAATGTATTTGTAGCCCATGGAGGTTTGAAACACTTTCACTGATGTGTGAAAAATGAGTTTCTTAAGTATGATTTGGTTTTCATTCAAATATACATACTGACTGGTCAGACTTATCAAATGAATTGTGCACAAATTTAAACAAAATCGCTGCAGTTCACTTTGAATCTAGTTTGAGTGGTTATGATGATGTGCAGACAAAGTTTTTAATATCCCTTCTATTTTGTTTAACACATTTTGATCGCTGAATATCAGTGATGCACAGTTGACTTTAGCATTCAGGTGGTGTTTAAGTCTGAGCCAATTGTTTCTTTAGGCCATTCATAAAGGGACACCCACAATTGGTTTAAATGCTGATGTGGAAAACATTAACTTGACTCGTTGCTCTGTTTAGTTTGCATTTAAGGTGACCTTCGTTCATGTTCACGCAGCCTGGTGATTTAAGAGAAAAGCTGAGCAGACCTGTTAATTCTTAGGAGCTTAACAATTTATGGCACTGCCCTTATTTCACTCTTCCTGCTAAAGGTGTGTTTAGTCGCTGGACATGCACATACTTGGTGCACTGCTGACGTGTCTGTTTCTTAATGGGGTTTGGCGTGGGAATGGGAGGTTTATCAATTAAGACCAGACCAAGGATTTGTAAAAGGATTTATTGAAAATAGTATTTTGTGACGCACCACTGGTAGCACGGCTTAGCTAAAGAAAGTGCCTGTGAGGTGTTTGTAGGAGGAGGTTGGAAGATGGGGATTGGCTTCTGTGATGCAACCGTTTAATCATCCCCACTTAATCATATTAGATTACGTTACCGGAACCTTTAGGCATTTCATGTATGAGCTTCGCAGTTTGACCTTGGGAGTATGCTAGTACGAGTTATCACTCAAAAAATAAGACCCATGCATTCTTTGTTTCAGTCAGAAAAATGGGAGATGAAATAAAAATAAAATAAATAAATAAATAAAAATCTAATAATTTTTAATAAATTCTAGTTGCAAAATAAATGTTACAATCATACTCCAAAAAATACCCAATTTTTAAGATTTGGTACAAAATCAGAAAAGCTGCTTCTAATCAGAGTTTGCCATTGCTATTAAAGAAAGTCTGAAAAAGATATCACGATACCAACGATATCTCTGAAAACTGTATCATGGCATAATTTATCATTATATCAAAACTGCATTGTCAATGTCAGTATCGCCTAACCCGGTGTCTGACGGTTACACGAATGTTTTGAGCTCTCTATTACCTGCCACTCACTGGTAAAGGTTAATGAGAAATGGTTTAAGTAGATTCATGTGAAATAAAATACATCAAGGTATACTCTAACATTACACAATTGTATAGTTAACATTAATTAGATATATTTATTAGTGATGCAGCTGAAAATGTAATTAAACAAATAATATTAGCGGTGGTGAAATTCAAAAGTGATTACAACACTGGGCTTTTTTTGCTCCCCTGTGCCAGTTAGGGCTTAGATGTGTCTTTGAGAACAAGATTGAAAACTTTGGCCATGTGGATATGAGAGTGTTGTATCTAAAATGTATTGTTTTTAGATACTGTTGAGTTTTTGCAGTTGCCACTGCCGGCGAGCAGTTCCCGACTGCACAGCTGATAATATTAGTGCATCCTCTCCTACTCTCCTTAAACCTGATATAGTGGGAATGATGGTTTTCCTGCCTTTCTTTAGGCTGTGGGTTCTGGAAGATTAAATCATTCATCATATTTTCTTAATGGTGAATCACAAGCAGGGAAAAATCAATATTGCACAAGCCTGGATGGAGAAGGTTGGAGAATTGCTAAATGCATGGTGATGCATGCATGTATGACGCGCTTTTTCCCCTTCTTGAGTTCTGCCAAGTGAGTTCATGCTTCACAACTGATCTATAGTCCATTATTAGCATCCTTTATGAGGTTTTGACATTTCTGTGCCACCTCTGTTTAAATACACAATGGGCGATCTCCTTAATTGGAGCTTGTAAAGCAGAGTGGTTCGGTAAAGTGTGGCAGTGAAATCTGGGCTGCAGTTTGTGCTAATGAGGCGAGATAAAGCAGAGGCTGGTGCACTTTGACACACTGTCATATCATCCCCCTTTTTATCTAAGCAGTTGATTTTTTTTATTGTTTCAAGTTAGTGGAAAAAGCCTTAGGAAGGAAAATGGCCTGAGATTTTGAAGCATACAATTGACTATCAAGTAGTGCAGATGTTTTACAGGCCTGTACTGTGTGCTGGGCAGATTTAGGTGATGCTGAATGAGTTTTGCAAATATTGCAGTAGACCATGTTTATATTTCATCATTCGGATCTTGGAACGTCATTTGAGGCAGTTGAGGTTATGGGCTTTACTCAGGGTGGCTCTCTGGCAGATTTAAACCCGTCATTAGAGTTTTTATTGCGCTTCGACACCACTGTGTTGAGATGATCACTGAACACAAAACACAAGTTAGCCCAGGGAACACCAAACTGTTTCTGTTCAGTACATTTGGGTGTCATTTATTATGAGGAATTTGTTGTAAATATGTTGTAAATGCAGTGCTTAGTTGTGAGATGCGCAGGCTTGCCTTGGTTGTTTGACTGTATGAAAGTTTGTTTCTGTAGAAGAAGTTAATTTAAGGTTCTGCTTTGTTTTGGGCATTTTTTTCTGTGATTAGTTTGAGTTGACAAGCCAGCGTAGGCATGTGCCATTATGTACTTATGTAGTGGTGAATGTCCTGTTGTTTTGGAGGGCTGTGGTAGTGTCTGCGTGAAGGCCTTTTCAGCATGAGGGTTACTGAGTCTTCAGCGCTGTGTGGTGGACACATTCCTCTCCTCAGCCGTGCCCCAGTCGTGGTGGAATGCTCTTGAGTAACCGGCATTTAATTCTTGTGCAAATGAGCACTTCAGCTGCCCACTTTCATTGTCAGCATGTCAGGGCCATGTTTTATGTTTGCTGCTTCAATCCAGTTATCTGTGTCCTGCAGTTATAACCATTGCATTTTGTCTGACATCACTAAAGCTTCAAACTACCAATGTTACAATGTCTCTCACGGTTCAGATACGTTTTTTTTAGCCCCCTGCCTGAGCCTCAAGATCTAACTGAGGATTATCATCATTGCGTGTCTGTGTCCACTTAGACCATAAGTGTCTCTTAAAAGAAAGCGATCTCATATTATAATATATGATATAATATACGATATAATAGCTGAGTCTGTAAAAACAGTAAAGTGTACTACAGTGTAGTGTCAGAGAAGTTTTTCTGTCAATCTTTTTGGGCCTTGTGTCTCATAATGGGTCATTTAAAAAAAAAAAAAAAAAAAAAAAAAAAACAATAGGATAATACAATACAAGTAACAGAAGTAAACAGCTTTTATTCGTACTCTTTTCCTACAATGGATTTCAGCAACTCTTATAAGCTACATTTCTAACTTGCTTTTTTTTGGCTGGTCTTTCTTAAGGTTTGTAGTTGGAAGAACCACTTGCTTAAAAGCTACTAATAAGCTGATGTGTGATGAAGTTAACTTCATTCTCAATGTCCTTTAAATTAAGCACATTCCTCAAATTAAGCGTTTACCTGACATTTCCACAGTACACACAATGCCTAAGAGAATATCAAGCCTTAATTTCAAGTGACTCATGATATTGATTCACAAAGTGTTTAGCTTGTCTTAAACGTCGTATTAGCACTTGAATCTATAAAGAGGGACGATTTACCCAAACCTGGCGCACTCTATCATTTTTTTTTTTTTTTGTATTTTGTACTGATACGTATAATGATTTAAAAAAAAAAAAAAGTATACTTATTTTCAGGATGCATGTAATGACAGGGCAAAGAGATAGCAATTCTCCCGTACATATTTCACCACAGAACTGTCTAGTGCACACCAGTGCATTCACACACCAGAGCTGGTGCTGAGAGCTTAACAAAATATGAGCGAGAGAGAGCACTGAGCTTGTATCTCAGTGTGATAACTTTACAACAAAAGCCCCAAAACAGCCAAATATTCTCTGGTCCTTTCTGTGCTCCAACTGGTTTCACATGTAATTCCTTCAGAACATTCATCCATCAATCCAATATCTCTGGAGCCAACCCCAGCTGACGTCGGGCAAGAGGCAGGGTACACCCTGGGCAGGTCGCCAGTCTATGACGGGGCTAACGGATTCGAACAGCCATTCACACACAGGCAAGGGGAGAACACGCAAACTCCTCAGAAAAGGCCCTAGTTGGCCAGCAGGTTTAAACCCAGAGCCTCCTTGCTGTGAGGATGTTCTTTTTATATAGTCATAATGATCAAGTTGGGATTTGATTTCAGCCACGTCGCTAATCCAAGTACAGTGATTATTAGTCATTTAAGAAGGTTTTCAGACATAGACTGTCTGGTTGTATATTAGGAACCCTGGGGGTGGGAGTGTCGCTTGCAAGCGCCATCTTGCAATGGCACCTTAGCTGCCAACACATAGCAGGACATTCATTGACTCATACAGTATGACGCTCTCTCTGTTCCTGTCTCCTGCTCAGTGTCTTGTCCTGTTTCCTCTGAATTTGGAGCCCCTCCAGTCGGTGCCCAACGCCGATCCATTTCACTAACCCTGTCAGTAAGATATTTTTTCATAATTTTGCCATAGAATGTTTTGTGATTATACAGCTGCTTTTGATGTTTACAGAAAGGCAGTTCTGAGTTCTAGTATGTGAGACAGCATTCCTTCACGCAGACTGCGAGCCTATTTATGTGAGTAGCATGGCTGTGCTACTGTGTCATGTTACAGCGGTAATGTAAGTGATCTAGAACTCAGACTGACGTAAAGAGGCACCGGTAATCCTGCCTGCTCTCTGAATGTCCTGGGTCCAAGACATTAAACAAAGATGCACAGGGGTTACCTCTGACTTAATCTGTCGTGTTCTCTCAAATTTTCCTTGTATTGTTACCTAAAGAGTTTCAGCAGCATACCCAAGATTGCCGCAAGCTCCACTGATTCCTGGCGCCTCTGTAGATTGCATATTATGGCCGGTTGAGTGCATCTTATCCAAGGAGCAGTGAATCAAACACGAGGAGCCGAAAAAGAGCCGCTTCAGCATTGTTCTGACCTCCCATGAGGTCGACTGATACGAAAAAGACAAAAAGTGATTGCAGATCTTTCTAGCTGT
Source organism: Notoglanidium macrostoma (assembly GCA_030068235.1). NCBI lineage: Eukaryota > Metazoa > Chordata > Actinopteri > Siluriformes > Auchenoglanididae > Notoglanidium > Notoglanidium macrostoma. Next base: position 19,936,489 of record JAQQZR010000038.1, on the reverse strand, counting down.
TAAGCATCAATTTCTGTCCATTTGGACTGCATACACACATGTACAGGCTGCTCATGCATTCACATCTACATCAGCACCCATTTGTGGATTTGATGGACACATGTTAACGAGTGCCTTTTCGTTTTGATTGTGCTTTGGCACACTTCCTGGCATTCTTGATAGCTGGCAGCAGGTAGCACAGCTTGTGAGAATTGCTCGAATCTCTGCAGTTCTGCCATGTCAACCAATGACCGCATCCTCAGCTGTTGTCTCTCATGGTATCTCTTCCAAATTCTACAAAATTTTCATGTAAAGTGTCATTTCTGCTATGTTGTCTTTTCCTTGTCTCCGTACAGTAGGAATACTTGAAAGCTATGGAGTACAGGCTTCATTTTGACCTGAAGAGTATGGCTGTTATTATGCATTGTGTTATGATGCATCACGATGCAAAGATGTGGAAATGGCGATATCAACATTCTGTATATTATGCGTCTAATGCAGTTGCATTGAAGGTCCCAATCTGGCATCCCATAGAGTTAAAATATATAGAGAGCACACTGGGTATATGATGGGGTTCTTTCATGGAGAGCCTGCAGCATTAACATCCTCGATAGCCTAATAGCCTGATCACAATGACTGACGTGCATTATAGGTTATACGGTCAAACAAGCACATTATAACATTTAAAACAAGCTCTTCACTGGCTTTAAATTAACACCAGCCCCATGTCACTGTAATGTGCAGTGCCTGAGAGAGAGGTAGTGGGACCCGAGCATTTTAGCCTACTTTGGAGCTCTGTTTCTGGTTAAAATAACACCTCATGTGCTGCTGCAGAGCTCAGTACGTTTAAATGCATCATTTTCCCCAGGTGAGAGACTTCGTTTATTCAATCACATTTTTGGGAGCATTTATAAATGTGTTTATTTTTCAGATGTAGTGAAATTATAGTGCATTTTGCCTACAATTTTAAACCTCTGTTCACAGCAATTTATGGTTGATTTACATTTATAGTAACAGAAACGTGTGTTGCTTTATTGTTAATGATTCAGAAAAAAAAAGTCTTTTCAGTGCTAATTTTTCGTACTTCATTTTTTGTTCAAAAGATTTAAAATTGAAATGAATCCAGTTCATTTAAGTGAAATCCAGTACAGTGCAGCCTGTATCATGAATCAAATCAAATGGTGACGGAGTGCATCATTACACCCTGACTAAATAGTTTACTTAGCTGTGTTTTGAGGGTAGTAATAAATGAACTCCTGAGCTTTCTTCACCCAAATAAAGATTGACCACTTTGATATTTACTGTTGGATTTTCCACATTTCCCTTCTGAGAATTAGCTGTCTTGCTTAATTAATGACTTGTGTGTACTTTGCGTTTCGCCTAGTTTTATTGAGGTGTTTGCTAACAGCTTTTAATTTGCATCAGATGCCTTGAGGGCACTAGATTCATAAGTAGAATAAATTGGTTAAATTAGCAGCGAAAGTCAAAAAGCCTACCTAGATTAGACATCTCTTTGTCTAATACTAATGCGGTGTCTGAGTGATTTTCAGCTGACAGCTTATAGACCACCAGGCTGGTAAACACAAATTCAGCCGAGGCACTTCTTTTGCTGCTTTGCTGTTATAATAACTTCCACTCTTCTGAGAAACTTTCCACTAGATATTGAAGTGTGGCTGTGAGGATTTGTGCTCATTCAGCCACGCGAGCTTTAGTGAGGTCAGGTGCTATGTTGGGTGGGGAGGCCTGGGGCGCAGCCAGTATTCCAGTTCATCCCAGTAGGAGTCAAATGGCGTTGAGGTCAGGGCTCTGAGCAGGCCTCTCATGTTCTTCAACCTTGGGAAAACATGCCTTTATGGAGCTTGCTTTGTGCACAGGGGCATTGTCATGCATGTTTGGGCGTCTCATCCAATGGAGGGAACTTGTAATGCTTCAGCATAAAGAGACATTCTAAAGAACTGTGTGCTTTTAACTTGGTTGCAAAAGGCTCGACATGATCAGGTGTCCTCAAACCTTTGGCCATGTAATGTATGTTTGAAGTGCAAAATGTAACATCTGGTCTCATCATGCAATTTTGATGTGAAGAGAAATCCGCTTTCACCAGCTAGCCAGTTCATTAGCACAGTACTAGGTCAGGCTTGCTTGCTGGAGGTATTGGTTTTTCTTTGATGTTACACTGTGAATCATTAAACATCTTCTAATGAAATGCAGAGTTCTGCAATGCAACAGCAGGACCAGAAACTCTTCATAAACTGTACATTACCCCTAATACATACCTCCCTTTCTAGCGATACTCAGTTTTGTAAACTTGTCTTTAGTTATGTAGAAGCTGGCTGATCTGGGATAGAAATTTGTTGTCTGTTTAGTAATCAGACATTCTGTTCATATTATGAACACATGATACATATGTTGCATGTGATTAGCTTCTTAGCTGTAGCTTCTGATAGCCTAATATTCTCTTTGTTAACATTAATAACAAGTCAGTAACATTAGTAGTACATTAGTAATATTAACGTTGTAGCTCCGGTGCAAAATTCTAAAGCAACCGTCAGACATCACCATGTCATGGCTATTCAACTACATTTGGGGTGCTTGTAAAATTTTGCAACTCATGTAAAGGTAGACAGAGGTAAATCAGATTTGAATCTGTAGCTCGTCTACAGGCCAAATTATTTAAAAGAAATGAACTTTATCTCTTTTTGCAACTTAGAACCTGATGACTTAAAAAGAACATTTGTGTCTCTGACATGCCCATGAAAGCTTAGCGGAACAAATCTGCTCTAATAATAATTCATAGTAGCACAGATTTTATTGCCTTTGTTGCCTTTCTGTAGAATTTGACATAAATTAATAACAGCTTTGGGAGCAGAGATTTTAAGTCTTATATGCTTACTTCTTTGATCCATCATGCATTGTACAATTCAGCTGAACTTCTTTTTATTTTCATAAGCTTTTAATATACTAACAGAATTTTTTTTCTTCCAGTTTGGTAATTTGCCAATACCCTTTCACTTAGCTAGCTCTTCCCTATCACACTGGGTTTATCCCAAGGATTTCATGCCATTGTTATTATTTTAGATATAGATGTGTGTAGACGTTCTTATTCTAACCCTTATTTAGTTAAGATTGTTGCTGACAGATCCTGCACAAGCTCATGGTCCAGTCCTTATCAGGTTTAATAAATATGATATGACTGTTCTTATCTGCAGTTCAGTGTAGCTGAGACAAATTACATGATTTTAGGAAATGGGGGCGAGGAATTTCATTTATAGTGAAGCAATGAGAGTTGTTGAACAATATAAATACCTTATGTTGACAGCTTTTCAGAATTGAGCTTTTGTATGGCCCTATATGGTTTCTGTGTATAAAGAATGTGTGTTTTAATATTGTCTAATGGTGTGTAGTATGGTTCACTAAAAATGCATGGACAGCCATTAAGTGAAAGTCCACTAAACGGTATAATATTTGTAAAGTCCCATTAAAACAAACTTGAAGTCATGGAGTATAATGTGGTACGGCTACAGACATTTTAATATTAAATGAGAGATGCCTGGTTTCATTTCAATTAGGCAATAAGCAGTTCTGACATACTGAAAATATCTTCATGGCTGTGAAGTGACATTTTGGGTACAACGGTCAAACATCCTGTTTATTTTTATTCTGCTAGCATTAATAGATCCCAAAGAAACCACACTCACATGCGTGTCATTAATTTGTATATTATAGTAATTTGTATGTTCCCTTTAAAATTGGCGTCCCTTTTTCCTTTTAATCTTATAAGTTAAATTCCTGCATGTGTGGTGATTATCTCGCTAACTCTTGGAACCATTTCGAACTAGGACATGGAAATTTACATGTCAAACACAGACAGAGTGAAACATCCCAGTGAAACATTGAAACATCGAAACAATATAGAGGCACTCTTAGAATACTGCTCGACCAATCAAATCAACTGAATTTTGAGTCATATTTTACTACTTTTGCTCATCAAGTCACCAGCTGAAACGCCTCCTACTTTCCAGGGGATCGTTTAAGTGATGGGAAAGCTGTGGCCTTCAAGAGCTATTGGAAATATCATAATTATGAATTCCAAGCACACGAATGGTTAAGCAAAATTATAGTTATTAGTGGGAAACTTGAATTTGTCTATGATGCCCGAGTTCTGATGAACAGAAGGCAGAAGGAAAGGCATCAGTTTATGGTAAGAATTTAGGTTGCTCATACTGTTGTGTTGTGTGTATGACGATGCTTCAACAAATTTCATTTCATAAACAAAGTTAGATAAAAGGGAATATGATAGCTGAACCTCTATTCACTTTTACTTTCTTGAATTAGATGAATGTAATGAATGAATGAATGAATGTTGCCGCAGCATGGTTCACTGGCTATGTAGCTAATTTTCCTTATTAATTTGTGGAGATTGTTAGGTCATCAAAAGCAATTTTATGTAAACATGGCTATAAATTGCGCACCCATGTGTGTCACTGTTTTTGACAGGTTGTCCATTTTTTAAAAGGCTGCAAGACGAGACATAGTTACAATTTCCGAACTTAGAAATGGGGGCCTTACAACAAGCACTTGAAGGCAGCAAGACACGCACACTTGCGCGCACGCACACACGTGTGCACACACACACACCCCTTGCCTGGATATAGAGTGTCACTGTGAGTGTGTGACTGTCCTGCAGCCAGCATGTAAAAGACAAATGGCACTGTTCTGATGATATTACAGATTTAGTTGGTGTACAATGGACATTAACTGTGATTAGTTGGAAATTAATTAATGGTTAATTTGCCAACCAAGTATCCATATTTAAACACATACTACCACTACACATGTTTACTTCTTAGGCTTAGGATAATCGACAATAGTATCAGGAATGTTGATTTTAATTATGAGATTAAATGTCTGTTGGAAAACGTGTCTTCAGCTTTATGATAAATGAAATAAGTTAAGAAAATATAAATTGTCCCGTACGTCTTTCCTTTTAGCCTATTTTGTGTCCTATACAAACGTTAATAGCCTGAATATTGCTATCTGACTTGTGAGCAGAGCGCCAAAACTGTTTTCTCAGACGCAGCTTCTCTTGTCCTTGCTGTCAAACAGATAAAGCCATGGATGTCTTCACTCCAGAAATATGAATAGGTGCTTTAATAAATAAAGTGCAACAATGTGTTGTTTTTCAGAGCAACTTCACTATATGAGAATTCAAGTAAGTATCCCCGCTGCTGTTCAGCACAGAGCACATGCACATGTAGTTTGCACAATTTTCATTTTACAATGAGCTTATAGTTAATAACTTGTTAGATTATTCGATAGTCACCATTTTGGTTATGCTATCATTCCTGGACTAAATGTTCATCTACAGCCGACTTGTAACCAGCTCCCGGTATTTTTTCCACTGTAAAGATGTAACTTGTATGTGAAGCACATTATGTATGTTTGGCCACATCCCCTCCTTGTCCCTCCTTAATGACGCTGTAGCATGCACCTCTTCAGATCCACGGGGCATTACAGGTTCTCCTCTGTGGCCCCCCAGTTTGAGAGCCACTGCTCTAATTGACAGGGGTGAGAGTAATGCCATCCCTCCTGCCCAGAGAGCAGGGCCAATTATATGCCTACTTGGACTTGCAGGATTTCAGTTTCAATGTCAGGATGCAAATCTGTGACCTGCCGAGATAAGGTGAATGGATTTCTCTTGTGCCACATTTTAAACGTTGGAAACTGACACAAACTCCCAGCATGATGTTGGTTTAGTGTCACAAATTGCACCTATATAATTAGACATCCTAATATCAAGAGAACATCTGTGTACTTCAGCCAGGTTGAGATGAGCAGAGGCAAATAAACCACTGTAAGAATGGTGTTCAGCAGCACTGTGTACATGTTTAGTTGTTGAAATATCATATACGAGCCTTTTTATATAGCAACCTCATTTTGCACACATGTGCTTCATTGCACAGACGCAGTTGGGTAATTTGGGGAAGCGCTGGTGTTACTCTGGTAATTCACCTGTTGTTTTACGCTGCGCTGCTCGGGTAAATTGGCATCTCCAGCTGCACACTTGCCTCAGCAGCCTGTCTCTCTCATGATCTTTTAGCCTGCTCTAAACAAACTCAAACGTCAGCTCCATATTGGTTCTGACTGCTGAAGTGTGAAACTGGAAAACATATTTGTTTTGTGGGAATTCAAAATGTTCACTATTTCTCGCCCCGTCCCACTCTGCTTCTGTGCTCACCTATGATCATTTAGCTTTTCTTGGCCTGTTATCACTAGACGTGGGCAATGCAATACTGTTCATGATAAAAAAGCAGTATAACCTTTAACACTAAGATTTTGCTATAATTGTGACTAGAGATGGATTTAGAAATTATGTTGACATGCAAAGAACACTCACGTGTTAAATCTCAGCACACATTTACAAAAATTCATGGTAATTTACAGTTTTTTGTGTAGTCATGACAGCGCAATATGTCTGTTCTTTCAACCTGAAACATTTTAAAACATTAACAGTTTTTAAATCAATTCAAATTGGCATTTGCTGTTCAGTAGAATATATACAGTATATATATTACCTATTCTTATCTTTTTGCTTACTTTTATGCCGTCTGATACTGGATCTTTTGAACTTAACATTAACCTCTGTCTGCTATTTTGACTCAACACATTTTAAAACATTAACAGTTTTTAAATCTCTATAAATTAGCATTCATTTTTCATTATGGGCGACACAGTGGTGCGGTGGTTAGCACTGTAATCTCACAGCAAGAAGGTCCTGGGTTCGTCACCCGGGTCACCCGGGGTGCCTTTCTGTGCGGAGTTTGCATGTTCTCCCTGTACATGCGTGGGTTTCCTCCGGGTTCTCCGGTTTCCTCCAACAGTCCAAAGACATGCAGATTAGGTCAACTGGCTACTC
>JAQQZR010000038.1:19897624-19924304 GCA_030068235.1 Notoglanidium macrostoma | reverse complement strand
GTTTGTCTGTGTTGGCCCTGTGGTGGACTGGCGACCTGCCCAGGGTGTACCCCGCCTCTCGCCCGAAATGTCTGCTGGGATTGGCTCCAACTTCCCCGCCACCCAGATGGATAAAGTGGATAATGGATGGATGGATGGATGGATGGATTTTTCATTACCGTCGACTTGGACTTCACAGTCTAGACTGGAATTTAATATTTTTCCTTATTCTTATTTTCTGTCATTCACACCGTGTCCACTAAATATACTAAAACATGTCATTTGAATCGTTTTTTTATTTACTCAGCTTTATTTGTGCCTATTATTATTGCTTATTTTTACACCGTCTGATACCGTCTCTCTTGTATGTTAGGCCCACACATTCCGCACATGCGTGTATCACACGCCGAGCACACACACGTTTTCCTCTTTGTCAGGTGCTGCGTCGCTCAAACTGAAACGCATAAAGGTGAAAGTTCGTAGGTAATAACAGCGCTGAGGAAGGAGGGGTGAGCTTGTGTGGGGAAAAAGAGGAGGGGTGCCCCTTTTGGCTTGGGACAAAAATCTCCAGTCTTCCAGTGTTAATGCTGCAGGGCACATTTTACAATAAGTATCATGAATCTGTCTCAGAAAGTTATGACTAAAACTAGACTAATATTAAAACTGTGTTCTTGATTAAATCTTGACTAAAACAAAACAAAAATGCTAAAATGTGTCTAAAATATAACTTTGCAATTTTCGGTAAGCGACTAAGACTAAAACGAAATTTTAACTCAAAATTAAAACAAGTCAAAAAAAATAGATATACTGTATATTTTTTACCATTTTTGTAAAAAGGGAATCAATAAGAATAAGAACTGATGAGCAGAATAAAAAAAATGTTGTTACATTTAACATGTTACATGTTCAATAATTCTTCTCTCTTGCTCTCAGTAAAAATAAAATAAAAAGGAACTTAAATGGTCAATTAGATTTTTTTTTTTCGGAAAATGAATTGTTTAAATGAATCTTCTAATTTCTAGTCAGTAGATTAATCGATAGAAAAATAGTTGTGCAGCCCTAATGATGATGATCTAATATTTCTGCAAACATAAAGTGCAGAGTGCTGCTAATTTTATTTGTGGATTTCAATACACAACCTGGTGAGATGATTTCTGTTTCAGTCCTTTTTTAACATTTCTATAATGTTCAATGAAAATGTTCGATAATACTGATAATTGAATCACTGATAACTGAATAGTGATCATTTTGGTCACTGATATCAAATTTTCATACCGTTTCATCTTTATTGTGGAAATGTGCCAAATGTTGTGATGTTATTTGAAGGCCATATCACTCACTTTTGGTTCGTGCCCATATTGCTGAGAGTGTGAACTATAACACAACTGATGAAGATGAAGGGTGTCTTCTCTGAGGTCTCTCCTGTAGCCAGCTAATCCAAGTGCACCACTAACACACGCTCGTGCGTCTCCAAGTCTCATCCAAAACAAGCTGTTGTAGCATCAGCTGGGCATCTGCGATAAATTGGTCTCAGTCAGCCATGAAATTGCTGCTTCTTTTTGGTCAATAGAGGGAAATGAAGATAAAGGGAATGAGTTGAGGACATCGTTGGACTGAAGGCACTTGTCTGTGTGCATCTCTGTCTCAGTCAACAAGCTCATTCACTGGTGAGTTAATGAAGGGCGGAACATAACTTCACACCTGGGTGGGAGCCTCCATCTGTCCTCAGACACGAAATGCCTCAGCGCTTCATGCAGGTATCTGCTTCTCTTGGCTGCTTCTTTGAATGACAGTATGATTCATCTAACTCTTCTCTCACACATACACACACACTGATGTAAAGTGCTGCATTCTAACTGTAACTGTAAAGCTTGCCTTGCCTATTAGTTTTGTCCACATAACCACGCTGTGTATACTTGCTAGGATTTGTGTTGCCTGTAGGCCCATTTTTTCATATGTTGTCTTCCAGCTATTGTCTTATATCCTGAACTACTTTCTGCAGATGGTCATTGTTTACTCTTGCACTAATGACTTTAATCTGGCACACGAACAATAAATTCAGTAGAATGAAAGACGGTATAATAAGAATTCAGAATAAATACCATGAATAATTTTCTGTCACAAATTTTAAAACGGTCTATTCTAAACCAGAGAAGGAAAGTCAGAGCTCATGTGGCTGTATTTAAGAGCTGGAAGTCCTGAATCATCAGTGACATGTCTAATGTATTACTGTGCTGGAAATCGGCAGAGCAGTTTTGTTCATCCTGGCTGTCTCGTTCATGCACAGAACATTTCTTTAGCCTGCTGTTCAGCTCCCTCTGACAGCCCTCTTGCTGCATTTAAATGTCTCGCACTTCCTCTTATTTCCTTTTGTTTCACTTCATTTTGGAATCATTTCTGCATATCAGCAGCATTTCATTAGTCACCCCCTCGGGTTGCGATTAGGGAGCTGTGTTAATTACAAAACAACGTTTGATATTTAAGAGCACACTGGCGTTTGTTTATGTGGATGCACTTGGTGCTGTGATGGATGGCACACATGATTGTAGACAGACTTGTCATTTCTAGCTTGCAAATTTCTTCTGCACACTCGTATGACATGATGAGGTTGTCAGCAAAAATTAGTCATTATTTGCAACGAATTCTGCCATCGTCCATCTTTTTTTCTCGCCAGTATGAAGAAAAAATATTTGGATCTGGATCTTTACTGACAGGCCTGAATCAAGTTTAAATGTTTAATGCTTTCATGCAGGCTCCAAGCTCAAGATGTTCTACCCAAACAGACAGATCTTTTAATGTCTGAGAGAGTTTCAGCTCACTTTTCCCTGCAGAAGAAATTGATTCAGTCCATTTCACACTGTATGTGTAAGCAGTGTGCTTCATTTCTCCCCATGGAGTCCTGGCTTGTGGGTATTGTTCTTGCTACTGATGCTCTGCTTTTTCAGAACATATACCTGTAGATGACTGCAAATGAGGATGGGAATACCTGTAGTTTTCTGTGGTTCAGTTGACATGCAATCCCAAATGAATACATGGGGACAAAAGGGCCTCACTTTATTACTGGATATGAACAAATCTATTCATAAGAAAACAATGTAGGATTCATGAAATTCCAGATAGTGTGTAAAAATTCCTGCATCCTTTGAGAGCTACTGGATTTATAAGGAGACTCACTGACGCGAACTTCAGCTAAATCATATAATTGGAATGAGTTAACGCAATTTTATGTACAGGTTACACTGTCATGTTTAAATAGATTGTTGTTGGGGGTTTTTTTGTTGCATGCAAATTTATTGAAAGATTTCTGTATCTTGTTCATTTCATATTCGCGATTTGAAAGGAACGCGATCCAAGACATCTATAAATTAAGAAAACAAAATTAGACTAGCCATTCATTGAGGAAAAAGAAGGCGGTAGAGCAAGTGTGTCTGTAATGTAGCCAACATGCTGCATTGCTGGAAGATCCAGTGCACTCTGGGATGTGGGATGTTATCCTTCACTGTCTAGTCGCCATTTTCAGCTCACTGTGAGCTTTGCCTTTTATAGAGTATTGTGGTCAAGACATTTAAAGTATTAAAATAGCTAAATAATTAAGAAAACATCGTATTGAAAGTTTTTATTGGGTGTTATTTCTTGATATTTAACATAACTGTTAAGGGAATTGACTTTAAAAGTTCAATGTTTTTTATTGATGAAATGACCTCTATGGACACTGATCTTTAATTATTAAGTAGTAATTGTTTTTTACTAGCCCATACAACCAGGAAAGCAAAGGGATATTTCTGAATAATTTATCGCTTTAGTGTATATATACAAAGGAGATTGTTTGTCATCATATATTGACAACTATAAGAGGCGAAATTTAGAGAAATGTCTATAAAAAACAACATGACTGTGTTTAGTGATGCTTGAGTGCACAAAAGTGATATAAGGAAAAAAAAATTACTTGGCTATTAAACCTACTTGGTGGCTCTTTTGGATGTTCAGCAGCTGATCTGCTCATATTTAGGCATACAAATAGCCAAACTGTGCTCTGTCAAGTCTACTTATAGTGAGCTAAATCTTGAATCGAGTACTGAATAATTGTCAGCTTCATTGTTGTGCACAGTAGGTTTGGCAAAGTTTCTGTAATCCTGAGGGACAACATTAACAGCAGTTCTGGTCCATACTGATGTGATCATGACTATGTTTTGCTCCCTCTGAAGTCTCCACCCTTCATGGTGAAGACTCCGCCACGGGGTGGAGAAAACAGCGGCCATTTGCAACATCCTTGAATATCATTTTGTAAAGCTCGTAATGTTGTTCCACAAGCACTAACTCTTATGTTAAGAAGAACAAGTATCTCAATTTAATAATCATCAAATGGACTAAACATCTTACGATGATGCTCCAATTTTCATTTAGGAGCTGCTGTTCACTTAATCTGATTTCGTAAATATGAAGAGGCAAATACAAGTGAGTTACAACTATACAAAGAGCTATGAGGTTTTACCTGAGGTAGCGTTTTAAAACATTAAAGAGCTTATTCGCCCCATCACAAATTTCAAGTGTTTAATTCAATTTAATGTAAGCACACTATGATTATTTATAGTGGTGGAATTATATTAATAGGTAGGCCGACCTGTTGCTGCAGCAATTTTTTCATTCAGCTTAAAAACAGTGCAAGGAATTTTAGGAGCAAAGTGTCCATCAGTTGTTCCTTTCAAAAAGGACTGTTTTGAAGGGCCCGTTAAAGTGGCACATTTTATCACTTAAGTTTGGAACGACCTGACAAATGGCTGCCTTTGGCATCCCGCTTCAAGTGCCCTCTCTAGGGTTCCTCACATCTGACTGAACTGCAGTGTACAACTTCAAAGGTTTAGTTTCACTCGTCACCAGCAAGCATGATTCGGAAAAGGTGCATCGTACAAGAGATTTTATTAGATGATGTTCTATAATTTCCCTGATTGAGTTTAATATTTCTAGAGAGGTCTCCAAAAAGCTCAATCTAATTATATAATATAAATGTAATTATTTTAAAAAATTTATTAATTTTACTACTTTACTAAAAAAAGCTTCATATTTCCATGCTGTGAACTTGGCTTATTTTATCTTAAGCAGTGTTAAACTGTAAAACGCTCAAATTTACAAAGGATTTAACAAAGAATTCAACAGCTTATGTGAATTAACATTTAACGTTATGCCGACTCTGGCAATAAAACCACTTGTGCGTATGGAAAGTATTGGAACTGCAAGGCCAATTTCTTTTTTCCTGTACACTGAAGACATTTGGGTCTGAAATCAAAAGATGACTATTGACACGATGGATCATAATTTCAGCTTTCATTTCCTGATATTTACATCTAGATGTGTTAAGCAACATAAAATATACATCTTTGGTGGCATATCACTGAATGTTTAGGGGAGCAACAGTATTGGAATAGAGGGTGTGCGCCCTCAATTGTTTTAAGGTGTATTGATTGGCATGGCCAGCCTAAATCCTTTCATCGTTCTCCCCGGTGATGTCCTTTGTTGTGTTGGCAGTGTGGTTTCAGTCATTGTTTTGCTGTATGATGAAGTTCTTAATAGATTGGATGAATTTTTCTGTAAATTGGTAGACAGAATGTTTCTGTAAACTTCAGAATTTATTCTCCTGCTGCCATCGTGAGTTGCACCATCAATAAAGATTAGTGAGCCTGTTACAGAAGCAGCCATGTAAGCCCAAGCCATGACACTTCCACCACTGTGCTTGACCTGTGAGCTCGTATGTTTTGGGTCATGAGCAGATCCTTTTACTCCGCACACTTCGGCCTTTCCTTCACTTTGGTAGAAATTAATCTTGGTTCCTTTGTGAGTTCCAATCTGGTCTTCCTTTTTTTGAAACTTCTGATGAGTGGTTTGCATCTTGTGGTATGGCCGCTATATTTATGTTTTCAAAGTCCTCTTCAAGTGGGGTACGTCGAATGGTGTAATCGCTGACCGTTATTTTTGGGTTTTTCTTCACAGCTCTCACTATGCTTCTGTCATCAACTGCTGTTGTTTTCCTTGGCCGACCTGCTCAGAGTCTGGTTGTTAGTACACTTCTTTTTCAGGACATTTTAATATTTATAAAATAAAAGTATTGCTGTTTTAGCAGATATCCCAAGTGCACCGTGTAGCATTTAAAAAATTCTTTTGTCACCTAAGGTTTCGTTGTCATTTTTTTTTTTTTTTTTTTTTTTTTAAATAACAATAAAAGCTCATTTTGGAGAAAGATGGATCGAGTAAGATACTTATTTGAGCAGCGAGTATAGTGAGGTAGAGTTGAGGAAAACTCAACAGCCACTTTCTGAACTTTCAGTTCTCAAACTCACAAGCCTCAACCTAGTTAGTTCTCTAGTTCCCTCCCTCCCTTCCTCTAAACTTTCCTTCCTCGTGCACATCAGTCTTATGATCAGCGTCCGGATGCTTCCATAACTCAGCCCATCCTCCTACATCTCGCCAAAGTGTGTGAATGTTTGTGTGGAGTTTATCCTCTGCCCATGTGACTGCATGCTGTGTTTGCTGGTGTGTGAGGAACTGAGAGGCTAATGGGATTATACACCGCTTAGCAGTGCAGGATTTCTGGAAGAAACTATGTCACTATGACGAGAGAGCAGACCATAATAACCATGTAGGGAACACTTTACAGAAATGACCCACATTTGAACTTTCTGTTAAATGATGCTGGAAATGTTTTGGCTGATAATATCGCACAGAGGAATGTACGTTGTAACTCAATTTCCCAAAGTAGGGTAGCATCTGCGCTTCGTTTATATGAACAACTTGTAGACAGAATGTGAAAGGCTCTTTGCAATAACATGCAGCCATAAATATGCATTCTGATTTTATTATTTATTTTGCCAAGATGCATAGCATAATTTTTTACAAAGCCAGTTTTAATGAATGTCAGTTCTCTTAGCTGCAGGGGAGACATTTAATTCACTTACTTCCCCATAAAAAATGTGAAATAGGAATCTCATCATAGAAAGGCTTATTCCTGCTCAAGGCATTGCACCATTTAGAATGCACGTCACACACATGAAACAATACTGTTACTCAATTTGGCCTATAAATTCATACTTCTTCTGGCTATTGCTTATTGATATTCTGACCAATTATTTGAAAAGAAAGAAAGAAGTAGCCCTAATGGTTTCTCCTCCTCAAATGTTCCTTTAGGCATGGTCATGAAATGCATGCGTTTGATTGCCAGCATTCCAATTCACAAGATTATGATTCAGTAATACATTGTGCTAAAAGTTGTTTAATTGACCCCTGGATTTCTTAATATACTATTTATTCAAAAACTTGTGATATTACACAAAAAGTTGAGAGGAGTTTCTTTAAAGAAGGTTGATGGAACTTAATGTGTGCAATCGTAGGATTGCCAAGTGGCCCCTTTGAATTTGTTAGGAACTTTGGGGAAGACTTTGATGCTAGTACTCATCCAAATGTTCAGTGTGAGTCGGTAGTGGTTCTTGATGATTTTACTGACACCAGCACAATGCTGCCTGTTCACATAATTTGTCAGTTCCCCTCTTCACTCCTGCAGGATTTTCTACTTTATTGCTAGTGGGGCTTCAATTGTAAGGGAAAAGAACTCCCTTCCAGCTTGGTCTGAGTGCCTTCCTGGCAATAGTGTCTGGTTTATTGATTAAAAAAAAAAAAAAAAGGTTCCTAGAGAGGATCCAAGAGAGGGTGTAATTTTCCACCGAAAGATTAGGAATATATGCTTCAGTGACTAAAGTTCATTGCAAATTGTTAGTACAGGAAGTTGGGCATGACAGAAGGGTAGTACAACAATTCAGCAAAATAAAATTCAATTGGCATCTAATTTATGGAAGTTTGATTGGAAATTGTGGCACATATTACATAGAAAGCAGTATCTAAAGTATAGAAATGCTTCACATTACATAATGATTGTTTCGTCACATGACCTAACTTTTCCAGAGACGTGGGCACGTAACAATTATATGTGTGCATGTCACTCACGTTAGTCAATCAGTGTTTACAGTTACAGTGGTTGCACTGCGTACTGGAACTTGGATTGTACTGGATCTATTAAGAGCAAAACTGTCTAGGACACCAACGAAGATGCAGGAAAGGGGCTTTCACATGAAAACCTCATCCTTCACGAAGAATGATGTCGAAAAACATGACTTATGTCACATGGAAGAGAATAAAGAGGAGATGAAAGAAATACAAAGGCAGTTGTGAAGGATGACAGCATGGCTTACTCCAAAAAAAAAAAAAAAAAAAAAAAAGTAGACGCAGAAAATTGAGCTTTCAAAGACGAATGGACGGCCCATGTTCGTTCTTCCTGCCGCAAGCACTAAACCACGTTCTCCTGTTCTGAAATTGTTTCAGTAAAAATAATGAAAATAAAAATAATTAAAGCAGAAGTCTGAGGCAAGGGCACATAAAATTACTGAACTGCGAACCCAGTGTCCATCCTTTTCCTCTCACTACACAGGAAAAGTAGCACGCTGAAGATCAGTGATGAGCAGTTATTTGTTCAAAGGTATGAAGAAGAAAACATGTAAAACTTAAGTGAAGAGAACATCTGTTTACAATTTTTCATTAAGAGGTACTTTTAGGTGCCTAAAGAATAAGATTCTTTCATTGTCTTTAGCTTTTATTTACGATTCATTTTTTTTTTTTGTTGTAAATAAGGTTGAAATGCCAAGGAAATTACACTTCATTATTTAACAACATTAACAGTTAACAATTACAACATTATTTAACAGACAAACAATAACTGCATATAGATCTACCTATAAAGGTTCTTAATCATTCTACAATAAGGTTTTGAACTTTTTTGTTAGGACATGTCGGTGTTCTGACACCTTTTGATCTTAAATCTAAACCCCTGGCTAAGAGGCATATGTAGGATTTTATAAGATTTTTGGATTGTGGCTTTGTAGAACGTGAACTTGTCACCGGTACTTTCTTCTAAAAACATACAACTCCTTGAACATAAATTTAATTTCCTCGTTTCTTTAAACAATCTGTTTTTTCTCAGATTTGAACTGCTGTGTTCACAGGACAGTTAGTATGTTAGTAAATCCTGATTTCCTCCATAATCTGTAATCTATTTATGCAGTATTTATATGCCAAAGAAGTGGGCAGAGATGATGCATTTTCTGCAGCCCCTCCCAAACCCCAAGAGGCCAGTCATTTTCACTGTTCTGAGTGCAGTATGAGAGGAATATCACAACCTTTTTGATCACGTCCATTAATCAAACAGTCCTGTCATGATGTTGCCCTCTTTAATCACAATCTAACTGCTTTAGCAGCCTCAAAGGCAGGTTGATGAATAAGGTCACACACAAGATCCCACAAGGCAGCAGGTCGCTTTCAGTGCCATGTTTATTTCCACCCACCTGTCTTTTGTTTCAGGTCATCAATAGCCTCGGAGTTCACATGCCAGGAGGAGAAGGGCAAGTGGGAGGAAGAGGAGACCGAGAGGGATTGAGTTTCCCTGGTTACCAGAGGGACACGTTCACTGCGATGACTGGAGCTTGAGGTGAGAAATAGTACATTCACTGTTGGGTTTTAATGCTCTTCTTGACCTGTATTTTGAAAGCTTTTATTTCTGAGCTTCTGTCTGACAGTTGCGTGATTTTATAAAATGAAGCCATACGATTTTGAAGCTTTGTAGGGTCAGAGCAGATACTTCTTTTTCTTGCTGTATTTTAATTAATATTTTGGTGCAAAACATCTCGCATATATTCAGGGGCATGTAAAGAACATATTTATAGCACTGACTAATTTTATTGTAACTCTACTGCACAACTGCCATTCACTTCGTTTTGCATGTCCTTAGGGCCCACCCTGAATATAAGACCTGATATCATCAGTTGATCAGCCTTTTTCTTATTCTTTGTCTAGTGATTTTTCGACTCATCATTTTCACACTGAAATCTGCTACTTGGTCTTTTACATTGATTCTCATTTCCTACTTATCAACAAAATAGCAACATGTAATCAATGGCATTATGATAGTGAAGACCGATCAAAATGCTTTCTACTCTTCATATGAAGCCAAAGCTCTTGCTTTTCAGCTGTCTCACATTCCTGTCGCGTAATCTGGGGTTCAGTTGAGGGAAGAATAAGGAACTGGAAGCTATCTATCCCTGCCAATTGGCTGCGAGTATAATGTCTTTTTTTTTCCCTGAGATGTGTGGATATATGAACCATGGCCTCATGTGTCTTGTTAAATTATTCATTGTGGGCTAGGTGAGCTCTCCCCCATCCTGCTCAGGTGCTTGTTAATAATTAACAATTACGTCTTCATTTCATTAATTTACCTCAAACCTTTTTCTATCTAATCGCATGTGTCCCTTCTTCCATCTCTCCACATGTGTGTTAGTCAAGCTTACAGTCGTTCAGTCGTGTGCATGTCATCGGCACAAGCATTTCTGAAATGAATCCTGAAACCAGTCTGGCCCTCGTACCTGAGTATTGTTTACCTGCGTGTTGTGATGGCAGGCTGGCTGTGGCTCGGTTCCAGGGAGCTACCAGCTGACAGTCACATGACCAGTGGCTACTGGTCTTCACATTTGTTATTCTGTCACATCCTTAGGCCTTAAACGTTACACAGAGGACAGCTCTTACACTGATTAAATGGATGCAGTCAACTCAAAAGGAGATACTTTCTCTATAAATATGTGTGGGAAGGGCTGCTAAACATGTTTGCTGCAGATTTGTAAGCTGCTTATATTTTATCATAAGCCTCATTAGCCTTAAATCTGGAGGAACTTTCAATCTGAGCAGATTATGCATGTTATGTCATTTCTCTGAAGTTGTAGTTTAGCGGCTTTATCATCATGATTGTTATGGTTGTTAGCAACCATGAAGTATGAGATTGTGTGTGCTGGGTTTTGTGGAAGTCATCCACTTCAAACGATATCCACTAGAAAACAGTGAACAAGTATTAATATTTTGGTGAATTGTGAGCCAGTATTTTGCGGTTTTATGAAATAATGGTGATATTTTGTGATATTTTTAGGTGATATGTTCTCACACCTATAAATGGAATGAGTAGACTTGGTTGTGGTATCAGGATTTCACAGTTAGTCACGGTGTATGATAGTTGACTCAAAATACTGACAAATTCATGCCGGTATTTGGATTTTTTTTTTTCTTTTTTTGCTCAACACTCCCCTTTCCCTTACAACCACACTCTCTTGTAGTGACTGTGATGAATACTGGCAATGTAAGAGATTTTATGGGAAAGGTATTCTCAAAAATTTCTTTTGAAAGCCCTCTTTGGATTGGACTAGTGTTACATGGACAATTGGAGTAATGTATTCAATTATCTCTGGGATTTTTTAGAAGAATTGAATACCTTCTGTTACTTTACCAGTAGGAATAATCCCAGGTGATATCCTATGTGCGGTCCGAATGGAAATATTAGGAACACCTGTACACCTGCACATTCATGCAGTTATCTAAGCCTCATGTGGAAGCAGCACAATGTGTAAAATCATGCAGATACTGGTCAGGAGCTTCAGTTAATGTTCACAGCAAACATGGGGATCATCTCAGTGACTTTGACCATTTTCATGCACAATAGTGTTTAGAGATTACACAGAATGGTGCAAAAAACATCCAGCGAGTGACAGTACTGCAGGCAGAAATGCCTTGTTGAGGAGAGAGAGAGGTCAGAGGAGAATGGGCAGACGGGAATCTAGGTCACAGCATGGCTAGAGCAAAATTAAAATAAGCCCTCTTTGCAACTGAGGTGAACAGAAAAGCATTTCAGAATGCAGGACATTCTAACCTTGAGGCAGATGGGCTACAACAACAAGGCAATTCTAGACAATTCAGCAGGAGTGTATAAACAAGGAGACTTTAATGCAAAGATTTCATAATAAATATTCACCAGAAGCTTGTGTGTTTTTGCGATGAAATGTTTATATTTTTAAACTAGATGGTTGTCTTGTGAAATTTCAAACTGTAACACTTGTATATGGTGTCTCATACAGTATATAAAATCTATAAGTGTTAAGCCTTTACTAGTTGTGTAGTATACTACATATTTATAGATGGACTAATCTGGTGGTCAGCAATGAATATCTGTAAATTATATTTTCTCATTACATTTGAAATTGATGGAGCACGTTTGACAGTATATGTACATGCTTCATGTTTGTCACTGTTTGTGTTTCAGAATGGCCTGGGCCTGATTACAAGTGAATGAGGACATCTCCGAAACACCACTTCACTTTTTGGGTATGCCTAGCGTAACTTTTTGGGGCTGTCCTAACTATTAAAAGTTTGCTGTGGTCCTTCACCTTTGGCGTGTGTGTTGTGGGAAGCGGCAATCTTCAGAAATAGCCTTAATTGGCTGAATCCGTCTCTGTCTCCTGAGCTCCCTAGGTGTTTCAGTAATGGCAGCACGATGCGCACGGCTTCAGTAGACAGATGCTACAACTTTGTGATGAGCATGAGATTATCTGTCCATCAAGTATGGGATATTTAGTTACAACGGATGAGGTTAATCGAACTGTATAGCTATATGACTCACTTAGATTTGTTGCTTAATGTGTTTTTCTTACAGCATCTGATGTTTTGCTCTTCAGAATATACCAATAGTGTACTACAGGTCTTTAGTGTTTGTGTGTCTGTACCTGTTAAATATTGAGGCCAAGAGTTAGATTGCTCTAATATTTATATCTCAGTATAACATTTTTTTTGCCCATCTTGATATTTTGCCTCAGTGCTTTGAGCCAGCAGGGAAATATTAACACCAGCTTGAACACGATCCCTGCAGGCTCCTACTGTCTGCTCATTCACTGTCACAGACATGATATTTAGTGAAGCTGTCTCAAGTCTGCGGTGGTTGTTTCCGGACCTCCAGTTTCTGAAAGGATGATCCTTGGAGAAGAGGAATGGACTCTGACTGCAAATGAGAGCTGGTCATAGCAAGGAAGTACACACAATGCCATTGCCTATCAGAACATTGGCATTAGTGAGGGTTGGCCAGTAAATAAAAGCTGAGCATCTCTGCTCTCATGCCTTAAAAAAAAGGTTAATTGTTGCATTTTTTTTATTACATTGGCTTGGGATATCACCAGCAGTCTTTGCTGGGATCGAGTTAAGCCAAAACAAACCAAAAAAAAACCTCACAGCAGATATACTACATTTTCCGGAGAATAGGTCACTCTAGTGAAGAGACACATCCCCATATATTTGTAGCTTCTTTGTATAAGTTGGAATAATATTCCAAATATTTATATTTTATGTAATACTTTGTTGCCTCAAAAATGACTCTGCTGGTATAGTTTGTGCAAGCACTGAGGATATGTTGATGCTAATTGCCGTGAATGTAGCTATGGAGTTTTCAGTGCTATGTTAGTGCCATGATGCCTTGGCATAACCATCCTGTTACTGGAATAGCACATTTATGGTAAAAACACTTTAACACTGTTAAATTGAAATGTAATTAATGCAGAGGTTATTGCACAGACGTTACTCTGCAACACCTACCAGAGGATGGAAAAAGACTTATTTATAAAATATGGCATTTACTGTCGGATGTTAATTTTACATATCGTACTGATTTCTTTAGAGTATTTTGTATAAAGTATTTTGTTGTTTAATCTTGAATGTTATTACTGTTGTTCAGGATTGATTACTATAACTGGCTGTTTCCTGATTCCTGATGACTTTATTAATGTACTCCTGTCTGTTAATTATACTATAATAGCTTTACACTCCATTTTAAATACTACTTTGCATTCTTCCGTAATTGCCCTTTATAATTTAAACTTTCATGCTAATCCCTCATTTAGAGGTACACTACCTTTTGTAGATTTGATTTGTTATTGCAGTTGAACTACAAAAAAAGTATATTTCTTTAAAAATCCATTTGCTCAAAGAATGACAAATTTAACCCATGTGAAAATCAATGGTACAAGTAAACCACAAAAGAATTTAATTAAGCATTGAATTCACATCCAACTGCAATTCACATGTCAGATTTACCAGAAATGAACAACGACTCTAATATGACGTGCTCTCCATTATAATGACGGGCACTCCATTATGAAAGACTGTAGCTCTTGCGTGGGCCTGTAAGTGTAAAGGACACATGCTGAAACCACGTCTGCTTTTCTGTTAGTAAAATAGATTCTGTAGGTTCATTGATGAAATATGTTTGACCCTTCCCTGTAGCACACACGGCTATTATACGTTATTAGTGTTTGTAGCTTTTAAGCTTATGCCTTGAGACACCTGTAAATTTCTGAAGGCATGTAAAATCCTCATCTGTCATTTGCTCTCTTAAAAAAACACAAACCTGCATGGTTCTGAAAAGTGTTTTTGTCTTTTGTCCCCACTGATGGAGGCTGTTTTTCCACTGAGTCATTGACTACCCATGAGTCATAGGCAAACAGGCCTAGATTATTTGGAAGAATAGGTTTAACCTTCTAAGTCCCAGACTGCGTGTTTTGTGCAGTTCTAATTTCTTGTTATTTGCAAGTAGTTGCACCATATTATTAGAGAAAATTGTGTGTGTGTGCATGTGTGTCACTGTGACATGAAGCTCCTCCCTTTGGTAGAACAGCTCTGGGAATGCCATTGATTTAACATTGTGGAAAGCTGTGACACCCCAGCCTTTTCTTTTTCCTATTTTATAGTAAAGGTGGGTTACGTTGCTCTCTTAAAATATCTTTAGAGAATATCCCTGTGAAACAGGAAGGTCTGACTTGGAAAGCAAAGTGGACTTGAGTCCAGTACTTTCACTGGATTTTTTAGGGTGTCATGGTAACAATGTTTTTTCATATAGTTGTTAATCAAACAGTGGGTATAATTCTTTCGTATTTTGTAATAGCCAGTTTTTTTTCCTATCTAATGTATTGAAACCCTCATATTAACTGCTTGTCAAGTCAAGTGGCTTTTATTGTCATTTCAACCATATACATGTAATACAGTGTACAGTGAAACGAGACAGCGTTTCTCCAGGACCAAGGTGCTACATACAAGACAACAGCTTTAGCGCTGGGGGAAATGTGCACTCTGATAAAAAATACAGCAGTGAATTGTCAGAATTGTCAGATGTAGACTGGATTATGCAGTATTACTGGCTCCTATAAAGGTGGTATTATTATTGATCTGGATCAGAAAGGTTGCCCCCAGGCTAAAGGGTCAGCCCTGTGTCAATGGGTGATCATACAGAAAACATGGATTCTGTTTTCCCATTCTAAAGTTAGCTTCCAATAAGGATCATGTAGTCAGACAACATGTCATGGTTTATCTATCTGTTTAAGCTGGTTTACATCAGCTTGTAATCAGTCACTAGCTTAATGGTGAATCCACATTCTCCCAGATAATTTCTTTTTTTCCTCTTTTTCCTATCCATCTTTGTTACAAACCTGCACACTCTTTTACTACACATTCTCACATGCTCAGTTAAATTGTAAAAATATACGCCACACAAACATAAACAGATCTTTTAATGGTTATTTGAAATAGCATGCCCCTCCTTCTCTTCCTCAATCTCTGATGGTCTGCTTCCGGCGATTGCTTCTTACTGCCCAGTGCTGCTGCATTCATCAAAGCCTATCGATTTAAACTGTTTTTTGATGGCAGTCGCTTAGGGAGATGGAGGTAGTGAGTTAGGGGATAAAGAGAACAAGCAGATGAACTGAGCAGTCTTTTTTCCATGAATCAGGACTTGAGGTTGGTGCTCCTGTGATTCTTGTATGCTCATTTCTTGGCAGGATTAACAGTCAATGTGTGGACAGAGACTGAGCTCCTAGAATGACGAGTGCAGCCCCAGCCCGCAAGCCGTACCGCAAGGCACCTCCTCAGCACCGTGAAACCCGACACAACCAGCCCGTGTTCCGAGAGGACCTTAGTGGGAGCCCCTCAGCAACCTGTGAATCTCCGGCTCCAGCCCAGCATGCCTCAAGTCAGGTAATTTGTCTCCAAGATTACGCTTCCATTTTGCAAAGCACACGCTTTACTAGCGCTTACCCAAAAGGTTCAGACAGTCTAGAGGGCCCAGATGTTTTCTCATCACCGTGGTCAGACAGCGAACTGGAAGTTTCTAGTCTCTCTAGCTTAGACCTCATTGTCGTTCCTCCACCACGGATATTCAGCCATGGTGCTGTTGGAGTGACCCTTCCTCCAAAACCAAGCCAGGGCATGAACCGGTTTATTAGCCGTAGCGAGGACCTGCTTTTGAAGTCCGCTGACGAGGATAATCCTGGCTGGAAAGGGTCCCAGCAGAGTATCCGGTGCAGTTCCCCAGCCCACTCCAGCAGAAGTGGGGAGCGCTCGTTAGTCTTTAAGGAAGAGGCAGAAATCTTTGTTCCCAGAGTGGAACAACGTCTTTCTAAGTTTGTACATCCAACACGGGCATTTCCAACCAAGGGTATCCTCAAGCAGACACAATACCTGGGAGTACATGCAAAGGATAGCCTACGCAAGTCTAAATCAGCGGAGATGCTGGGAGGGGGCCACAGCCATAAGAGAAAGCCCAAAAGCATGTCCTTAGACCGGGAGAGGAAACCATCTCAGTCTCCCCCAGGATGTGATGCCTCAACGTCCTCTGCTTCACCAAGTTCGGTACTACCAGAATGGAAGGTCCGGCTCCTGGAGGAAAAGCTTAAGTTCTCACAGTTTTTGGATGAGATTACATACAGAGTTCTGAGCCCAGATAGTTTGAACCTGCTGGGTTATAAAAAGCAAGAAACCTCTAAAGGAATCCAGGCCCAGTTGAGTCCTTGTCAGCAGCCTGATCCCAAGGAGCTTAAAAGGAAGAAGCAGGAGAGGAGGCGACCGTGGGGTGAATGTACCACCCCACAGCACAGAGAGGCAAGAAGAGAGAAAAAAGGCAGGTCCATAATGAGGCATATTTCTTTGAAAAAGCACAACCTGGAACAAGAGCCAGAGAAATGGCATAAGGATCCCAAAATGGAACGGCATAAATCTAAAGGTTCTGATTATGGACGGATAGGAATTAGTGGCGATTCCATTCATAGCAGTGAGACAGAGTGGGATGGCAGGAATCGACATGGGGTTCAACAGCAGCCACCATCCCACCAGTTAGCCCAGCTGGAGCCAAGGACTCCGCCAAAGGACACTGTGAATAAATCAGGGCTGACAAAGGCTGGAATTTCTACAATTCATATGGAAAGTGAAAACGTACCAGTATCACTCACTTCTGGTTTGGTTTTATCACAAGTTAAGGTATGTGTTCTAAATTTTTTCCTTTATTCTCCATACCCTTCTGCCATTGATGGTCAGAACTCAGCCCTGTTCTTCATATGGCAATTAGAAAATCAAAGAGAAGATGATGTATGCCAAATTTACTCATTCTAAACAGACTAATTTGTTTGAACACACCCTAGAACCAGATTAGAATTGCAGTGTTGAGTTGTCTGAGAGAACAGCAAGCTTCCTTGTTAATGGGAAAGGCCAAATATACTGAGGCTTAAAACTATGTTTGTGACTATCTAAGGAGCTTTGTACAAAAACTTGAAGACATTAAATGATTTTTTTTCCTTCCGGGAAATGTAATAAAATGTGAATATGATTGAGCTTAATGTGGTAATGATATGATTTGGTCACTTTGTTTTAGTGTAACACTTCCACTCAGTTTAATTTAGTAGCATGATTTACTGTCTGGTGGGTTTTTTGTTTGTTCTAAACAAAACATACACATGATTTTATTGTTAAACTGAACAAGTAACAGCTCAGTTTACAGTGATTTGTGTCTCTGCTTTGGACAGTTGCTGTTATAGAGAACTTCCAATAACAAATTTACAGCACCAAAAGTGTGCCAGTACACATTATGATTTTGTGTCCGTTTAGTATCTCACCAAATTAAGCATACCTTATGCATGGGAAGATGACGTATAAATCATCAGATTCTCCCAGTGTCGTATATGGTTTTTTTAAATATTTTTTTTATTAAATTGAATTCAGCTTTTAACCGTTTCATTTGTTATGTCTTTTGTCAAAATGCAAAGTCAGCATTGTCTTTGGAGCTAAGCTTTGAAGAAAAGGAAATGTAAAAGTTACCAACAGCATTAGCTCCATTGTGGGATTTTTAGTTTTTTTTGGGATATTTTAATTGGCAGAACACAGCTGCCAAATTTCATAGCTTAAAAAACGGAAGCAAATTAACCTCCTATGCCAATTAACTCTCCATATTTCTCCGTCACAAGTGCACATTTAAAGTTTGTCAAAGTTCTCACAGGTTATTTGTTTTCTGTTAGCATTTTTAAAAGCAGATTGTTCTTAATTAATAATTCTGTACTCTGCAAGCTTGATTTACTCATACTTGATTATACTGTAGCTACAAATCACTGCTTTTAATGACTAGAGAGGGGAAAACAATTCTACAAATAAGAATGGATTGATAATTTATTGATGGAAACATTCGTAATTGATGGTGGGTGTTATTTATTCATTTGTGCTCTTACATACTTATGTACTCTTATTTAACATTATTTTTAAAGTAATATTTATGTATTTTTGCAGGAGTCGTTATCAGATGCTGACAAAATAAAGTAAGTGTTTATTTTTTTCAATGATGTTCTTTTTCTTGCTGTTTCTGTGAAATATATATTGATTCAAACACTGTCATGATTTTTTTCTTGTCATATTGGTTGGCATCTCGGTGCTGCTTTTTTTGTGGACTGTACATAATTCTTAGTGTGATGAGATTTTTAGTGTGCTAACCATGTTGTGTGTGTGCTCTGTATGTATCGTTTCATTTAAACCTGACATGTTCATGTTTGGGGCAGTAAGGTGAAGACCAGGTAGGCAATAGGAATGTGTAGGGCAGGAGTGACAGAAAATCGCTGTGCAGAGATCAATCAGGGCACACTTGGATTTTTTTTTACTTTGCTGTCTTGCTGTTCTTTGAGTACTTTAATGCTCAGTTTGATCACTGGTGTCTTATTTAGCCACTGAGAGGTCTCTCCCGGGAGTGTCTGTCGCTACCGTCTGTGCGACGCTGCTGGAGCCATATTTTGACGATTTTAAATTACTCAGAATTTTGTCACTGAAATCATTCGGTTTTTTTTTGTTAGTGTGTATTGTACTTGGCCACTGCATTATGATGTGCTTTTTTTCTGTATGTACGACACAAAAAAGTCCTCCCAAGTATTGTATAACACAGAAGCATTTGTGCCATGTGACAATAGCAGCTTCATTGATTGGCCTAGATGCTCACTGATGGGAGAAAGCAGTGAATGATTTCAGTGAAGGCTTGGCCACTGTTGTACCAAACATAAGTGTCATAATAATCTCTATCTCTCTTTTTTTATTATTTATTTATTTATTTTTTTAAAAAGTGTTTTATTATACTAAAAAACAAAAAAATACTATACATACTCCTCGTCTGGGGCTCACCGTTAATAGTTGAAGAATGGCAAATGCCTCAACCACTTTCTGCAGTTAACATTAATTACTATAGAAGTGTTCAATATGACATTAATTTATAAAGCTGAGGGTGATGAGGTTCATCCTTGAGGTTCGAATGATGTGTTAGGTTCGTTTCTCCATATAACTTGGAATGCCTTCACTTCCTTTTCACGCCAGGCCCACTCTGTACGACAATGGACAATTAATACATACCAGGGACATAATACCAGTGGTTATGTAGTCTCACATTCCATAATTTGCTCGCATTTGCTAGATTTGCCTGGTACATTTTGTATGAAGGAGAACTCCTTACTTCGGAAGAAAAAGGCCATTTATCTGACTTTGCAGATTTCCTACCCCTAACGTTTTCCTGTAGCTTGTCAGCAAATGTGCAAGATTATTTCACTCCAATTACATCAGTCTGCTCTGAAAAGCTTATTGTGTAGTGGTGTTCAAAAGTTTGTTTCCCCTCTGAATAGTAGTGCACTTACAGCCTTCATGATTCTGAAGCTTGTGACCAGAAAAGTGTACAAAATGGGCTACTGCTATGGACTTCAGTAAATGCCTATTCATAAACCTCTCTAATCAATCTGTGCTGCTTCTAGATGATTCCACATGTCACCTACACATGAAGCTCACATTGAAACAGAAACATGACGTGCTTATCTGATATCAGATTTGTACTTTATTGTGTAGGATTTGTTCATGAGTTTCTCTCCTTTTGTTCATATTTCTATTTGATCTCTGAGCAGTCAATGCATGATATGCAATTTTAATATTTGTTCTGAAAATTGTGATGACTCTTAGGTCTGTTGTAAGTTTGAAGCCCTCATCTTTTGCTGCTTTATGGTCTACATATGCTGATTACATTTTAGAAGTTAACCTGCCATGTTTGTTAACAAAGGCTTGATATGACATTAGGAACATCCTGTTAGACAGCAAAGAGACAGTTTACATCAAATTGTCAGATTAATATGCACATTAATGTGCCTTAGTTTTATTGCTGATTGGATAGTGAGCAATAGGGTTTAGGTCAGATAATGTATAAAGCGACGGAGTGGCAAAGGGGAGTGCGCGCATGCACACTCATGCACACACGTATGCAGGCCAGGCCCTGTAATGGCTATACCGCTTTACACTTACGTGGAGATGGAAAGCAAAGCGAGATGGGATACCACAGAACAGAAAACATAATACACTGGAACAGTGGGCCTCATTTCTCAAGTTGGCTGCATTTATTTTTATAATTGGTTCATAGGTGAATTTACACAAGAAATTTGACTTTTATGAAGATTCAGTAACTTTGGAAAAACACTCATGTCCTCCTCATGCTCCTGTGTGTGTGCAAATTTATGCAAAAACTGACTAACTAATGTAAAATCTCAACTTGATCAAATTCAAATCATTTCTGCGCATAGCCATAAGCCATAAACAAATGCCTCAGCTGACGGAAGATTTAGCACAAGTCACACTGATGAGGGATGTTTTAAAGCAGAGAATGAAAGCTTGCATAGAAATCGGTTCCATTTGACATATAAAAATAGTAGTTTTTCTGTGTGACATGCTTGGTGTATATGATCACTTGCGTAAAGTGTCAATCTAGATTTCTTAGCCATGTCATTTAATTTTCACCTCACCTGATTTACCTGTAATTCATATTTTCTGTAATTGGCCCTAGATATTGATGTTTTGATTTTGAGTTGATGTACTACTGAAAACTTTTATTGGTATAGAAGTGAGTTCCTCTTCTGCCTTCCTGCCTTTCCTTTCACCTTTTTAGTGGTCATTTCATGTTTCCAGATCTCTGTATGCTTGAACTTTTATGAAGTTTGGTGGATGCCGATAAATGTAAATGAGCTGTGTTGGGAACACCCGTTGCACTTTAATGGTGATTACCATGCCCAAAGAAAATCAGCTGAAATTTTTAATTTGGATTGGCTAACACGATTCAAACATGCATACAATGTTATTGAAGATTGAAAAGTGAGGCTGATTGTTTTAGCTGTCATTTTTTTATTGCTTTCTTTCATGCTTCTTTAAAATTTTGCCTTAATTTATTGGATTTATTGATTGATTGAGGGGTTCTTCGAATAAATCAGACTGGGTTTTTTTTTGGCATTTTGGATCTGATTTATGTCTTTATTTAGGAATCTTTACATGGTTTTACTTTAATTAGAAAGAAGAGAAATACTGGGAAGTGGTTTTAATGTAAAAGAGCAGCAAGAGCACTGAGGAGACTATTTTGTAGCACAAAGCAGATGTATTGTGTCTCATGACAGTTGCCCTTGTCTCCTCAGCATACAGCCAACTGCCCTGAGCACATAGGGCTCTCATGGACACGCACACATGCGCGTGCACACACACACACACACACACACACTCACACACACTCCTTTCCTAGTTAAATGCACATGTCTGCAAAAATATACAGTAGATTAGATTTGCAGATGCACATGAGCATTAGGTTTTGGACTGAGCAGGGAAGCTGGATTCAAAGTAATGTGCAGGACAGGATGTATTGGTCTAGTAGTTCACTTAAGAACCATGCCATTTCTAGAGCACTAAAATATTAGCAGTATTGATTACATTTTTTTTCCCTGTGTATGTTTCCAGGATCTTACAACAGCAGAATGAAGACCTGCGCCACCATCTCACACATACCACCCACAAAATGGAGGCAATGGAGGCGGAGTTTGAGAACCGTCGGCACTACATGCAGACAGAGATGGGCCGAACACGAGACGATCTGGAGAAGATGAAAGACAAGTTTCGAAGGTTAGACCCACCATCTGTCTTTGTTTGTGTCTTGCACTCTGTCTGTGTGTGTCTCTCTCCCTGTCTCTCTCGAATACCCTATGGATGTGTTAGCTCAGTAGCTCTGCCTTACTCGGTAACACACTATCGCCCAGACAAACTGACTAAGCCTCCTGTGGCTGTTGGCTGGCTTTCTCCATCTGGTTGTGTACTTACGGTCTCTCCACTCCATCTGGGACTTTTGCCTCCTCTTTCCAATGTGCAGCAAACCTAGGGTTACCTTCCTCTCTATATATTTTCAATGACCGTAATAAAAGCAGGAAAAGTAATGAGTGCATGAATATCCTGAGCGACATCATTTTAAATTATCTTTTGCCTTGAGTACTCCTGTCCTCACCTGTATACCATCGCTACACTCACGTTGGACCACTGGGGTGCAAGACCACTCGTCATCTTCAATATTTCATGACTGAATCATGACCCACTTGAATATTAACATCAGCTGTCAGTTACAGAAACAGAGCTGTTCAATCTGTTTAAGTGTCTATACTTGAGGCACTAAGCACATTCACTGAATTTCATTTGCTGGATTTCATTTAGTTTATTCATTTAGTTTCATTTTGTTTAACCACCAAGAAAGCACCTGAAAGAGTGTGCCGATTGTCTGCATTTTGGTAAGTGTGTGTTTTTACAATTTGCTTGAGAAGGTACCTTGGTTGTGTTTCCTCGTACTTACATTTACATCAGTTGGGAAATTAATTTGGTTGCTCTTTTCAGTAATTTGCAAAATAGTCTTAAAAACTAACATGAAAAAATATGATAAAATTGTAGATCATGATCCAACCTGGAAAAAAAACTATGTTGTTAAGGTTAATTACATACAAAAAAAAGTTGCCAGTGTTAGTTTTCTGGTTTTAACATGAGCATGTACGCAAACATGGGATTAAGGGTGACAGAACAAATCACTATCGTCTCTTTTAATCTCACTAAAGGTGCTGTAAGACCACTTATGCCGGCTGAACATTGGCCAAATGCACTTCTCCATTCTATTTTTATGTAAATGTTAATTAAAAAAAATACCTTTTATATCTGTACTGTTTCCTGATCAGCCAATTTGGTTTGCTCTCATTTAATGCCACTTGTTTCCTCTGAGCCTGTCTGCCTGATTAAGTCAGTGTCTAATTCTGTTGCAATCAGACCGGTTTTCATTTCCAATCAGGCTGCGTACCTGTCTCATATGTTTCTCAATTGCAACCGGATCCAATCAGCATTCTTCCCGACAAACCGGAGACTGCATTGCGGCTTCTACTACACTACACTCTCTCTCTTTCTCTCTCTCTCTCTCTCTCTCTCTGTGTATATATATATATTAGTATTATAATGGTCTAATTGGATAACAATCGGATAATGAATGTGTGTCACAGTGTGAATGTGCATCAGTGTGAGTACACTGTGCCAGGCTCTCACATGTGTTAGGGCTCTGAGGTTACAGCAGTGGGTTTTTTTAATAACTGAAAGTAGTAATTTCCTAATAATGATTGGTGATAAACTGGGAAGAGGCTGAGAAAAATAAATACAGCAGTGATTACCAGCTTGCCCAGTGTGACCCCCCCACCTCTGAGCAGTCAACCTAATTTACTTCTGCCATGACATAGTCTATTTGGATTTTTTTCTCTGTCTGTTCCAGGATAAACACTGATTGATGGTGATTACTAAACACAATCTGCCTGCATCAGTGAAGCCTGAGTTATATTATGCAGAATGAGTTTATGGCTATACTCATTGGTAAATCAGTGGTGCTTGTGAAAATGAATTTATTAAATTTTTAATTGTTGCAAGGTGAGACAGAAAACCCCTTGTGTAAAATAATATTGATCAGAGAGAGAGAGAGGGGCAAGCTAACTCTATTAACTGTGAAATAGACTCGGTCAACCCCAGTAGTCAGTGTAAGCATAGATTTCTATTGATATTGATGATCCCTTATTAATGTTGGACTTAAAAATGCCTTGGTGTGTTATTACAGGATGTAATGATGTGATGGATTCAGAATCTGCAAGGCTAAGACTTGCTGGATTGAAAAGGAGTTATAAAACATGCATTGTACTCAAGCAATAGTCCATGAACTGGGGATGTGTTCAGAATTGAATACTAGATGGAGGCATACTTTGTGTGTAATAAAACTGCAAAGCGGGGCATGTTAATGCTGTGTGTAATACTGTATGGTCAACAGATCAATCAGCTTGTTTGCTGGAGGCCCATCCAAAGTTTTGTATTCATGTCTTAATGTCACATTGCCACTGACCGACAGACACGTTCCTTTGTAATCTGTCCTAACTATAGGAAAGGCATATTTTCTTAACTAATCATTCATCACACCTATTGTTTTCATAAATTACTCTCTTAGCCTTGCATCTAAAAGCATATCACAAGTTCATGAAAATGCAACAAAAGATCATTTTAAACAGGATTATCTCTTACATGTATAATTTCTGACTTAAAGTAAATGTTATGTTCTGTTACTAGTGTATATTACAGAAACGTAGACTTTAATCATGAGTGATTTCAAAATGCATCTGTCTGACCCACGTACTATGGTCCTCATGTGCACCCTGTTGAAATATCAGCGAAAAACCTGCCTCATAATTATACTGTTTGAGATGGTAAGTACTGTTGGATGGTTACAGTAGAAATAGTAAACTAGAGAAAACTGTTGGAATTTTAAAATCCTTCAAACATGCAACCAAAAGTTTGGCATCCAGTAATGAAAATGAATCCTTAAAGAAACAGATATGTAATTTTTATTGTGCAGTTAAAGCGATTTAATTCACACTGCGCTCAACTCATTCATCCATTCCATCATATAGCTCATTTTCATGTTTCTCACTATGAGTGGATAAATGTATAGTGCATATTGTCTGTTTTGGACATCAGATTATTATACGTATGCGTAACCATTGTATAAGATAAAATCAATTTTATTAGCTTGGTGAAATCAGGATAGTTGCACAAGTTCTGATTTCCAATTTCTACACATTGACTGTTTCACTGCATTATTTTATTTATTTATCTATTTTTACTTTTTTTTTTTTTTTTTTTTTTTTTTTTTTTTTTTAAAATTATACTTTAAAAAACTTCAGTGACACATTTAAACATAACATCGTTTTACAGGGTCAACAGCAAATAAATAATATGGTGTGTTTTTCTGTGAAGGTATTCAGCAGCTAGATATATAGTTGGTATATGAACATGGGTGTGTGACAACTGGGAGAAAACTGCTGTAGTTGCATGTTAATTCAACCCTGCTAGATTTAGAAAAATGGTACAATATTGTATTCAACAAAATTTGAAAACATGGAGGTCACAGACACAGGTATGAGGTAATACCAGCGACGACATGGTTTTGTTGTGATTGCCTCCAGTAGGCAAATGTTTCTTGTTTCACTACAAGGTTTGCATGATTGATTTAAAGCTTGCTCCTCAAGCAATTAGTTGCAATTCCAAAATCTCAATATCCATCGATTTTGGATAGAATTTGCTGGTTGGCTTTGGATACTGTAATGTTAACTGCATTATTGTCAATGATGCATCAATATTGATAACATGTGACACAACTCTGCTCAGCAAACAGTAGTGTATGTTTCCTGCATGGCTGATTGAATGATGACATCAAATCAGCATGGAAAAATGTTTAAAATACAGGGTTGGGAGGGTTACTTTAAATATGCATTCCAATACAGTTACCTGCTAAAAATGTAGTAACTTACTTAACCTAATTACCATAAAATTTAAGTAATGTAACTGATTATTTTCCATTACTGTTGGATTACCTCAATACCAAATATGAGGATGATGACGACAGCATTTTCTCAGCTGGAAGCAGAACTGGCACTGTACTGTGCTTTAAAGACAAAATTATGGTGAAATTTCCATCCAGTGAACACTTTATTTCACTAGAGGCCATGATAATAAATTGGTGACTGTAAGATTAGCTAAGATTTCATTTGAGACCAGAGTGGTGATGTGAGACTCATGAAGTGTGCACATGTACATGTAGTATATCCTTCTTATTTACAGCCGCACCTACTAATTATTTTTTATTATTATTTTTTTTTTCATTTAATTTCATTTAAATTATTCAATTGGTTTTATTTTTTAGATATTATATGAAAAAGATATTTATTAAAAATATTTATTTGCAGCATTTTAATCACTAATTACAACATTAGTGTTATTTATCAGATAATCTGTCACAGCATGAGAATATTGTCAAGTGTTCATCTCGACCAAATGAATGGTGATACTTGTTCAGTATAAGCATTATATATGAATGGTACTGAATAAACACTCAGACTAACTCAAGGTGACTGTGTGTAGCCTACATCGTTTACTTTAATACATTTTTTTTTAATCACTTACCAAAAAAACCCAAAAAATACCAAAAAATAATGTATTCTTACCATTACCGTTCCATGTATTCTGTTACTACCCAAGTGTGTGCGTGTATATGTATGTATGTGTGTGTGTGTGTGTGTGTGTGTGTGTGTGTGTGTGTGTGTGTGTGTGT
>JAQQZR010000038.1:19860901-19887633 GCA_030068235.1 Notoglanidium macrostoma | reverse complement strand
GGGCAACTGGAATCCATCAATGCTTGCTGACTGCTGTTGGACACTGCAACGTGATGCACCAGACATTGAATACAAAAAAAATCAGGAGCAAAACAGGTTTAATTCTGTTGAATTTAATAGCTTACACGAAACATAAACATGACTAAATACATTGTAGTCAGTAAACATATAAATGTCTATTTCTCCTACGTGATGCAGTAAAACCAAAACTATATTTGCGCATACCAAGTAGGTACCTGTCACAATCAGCAAAAACTTTTCAGGATGTAAAATACTTTAAAAATAAAAATTGTGCCGTGTAATAGGCGTGACTTGAGGTGCATGAATAATTGAGGGCCTGAGAGTGTATAAGCTTTTGGGACAACATCATATTCCCTAATGTTGATCATGTTCAGCAATGTGATTTCAGCGACACACATACTCATTACTCATTTAAACGTGGATGGTTTGCCTGAGGTCCGAGCAGAAAATAAAAAAAGGGCCAAATATTTGTGGACACCTGACAATCACACCTATATGCGGATCTTCCAAAAACTACTACGCAAAGTTGAATCACACAATTGTCTAGAATGTCTTTGTATGCTGTAGCATTAATTTCCCTTCACCAAAAGAGAAATTGAACAAGTTAATGTCTGGTCCTTAACTCATGACTAAATCCAACCCCCAACTTTCTTTTTTTAAATATGATGGTCACAAAACATTACATTGTTTTGTTTTAAAGTCAGAAATAGTAAAAAAAAAAAAAAAAGAGATGCGTCTTAAGATCATGTTTTTATTACATACTTTATTTCATCTCTGTTATTACTGACTGTCACAGGTGATTTTGGTTTAAGTGTCTCCTGCTGAATCCACTTTGATGCAGACATGAGGTTAAACCCTTTTCTCATAGCAGTGGGATCTCATACAATGCAAGTAATAAAATGCATATTTTTTGGCACATATAATATAGTATAGTATAGCTCATATAATATAGTATAGTGGAAAATACTATACACAAAATACATAATGACATGAACCGAGGGTAATATGTTAAGTAACAGTGTAAGGTACAGATTCTTTGTATCCCTGAAGACCACTAGAAAAACTTTTGTGGGTTGTGTTTGCTTCTTTGGGAGGTTTTATAATGTTGTATTATACTTGGATGATGCAAAAGACATGCCATGAAGGATACCCATTGTAAGCACTGACTGCTGGGAAACTTTTTCCAAACAGTCATCATTGGGAATGCATACAGGAAGCACCTTGCCAATGACTGTGGCAGATAAAAGCTGAGTAAAATGGATTGCACATAATCATGGGTCTCTGAGGTGTGTGCATGTATGGGTATTAGACATTAATCACTCTTCTGTTTGCTTGAGCAGAAGGGATGGTAGCAGGTTGCACTTTGGCATTTATGGGCAACACAGGACAGCAGCAGTGAGTGCATGCAGCAGTCAGCCAATTTCACACCACTGAATACAATTGTAGTGTGATATTATTTGAATAAGATTAAGTTTTCATGTGGGCTTAAGTCATGGTGTATCTTTTGCCAGTTTTTGTTCATGTACTTTGGTCCATACACTTGAAAGGTCTAATTAAGTGGTTGAACTTATTGGTGTCCAGAATATAAATTATCATCTTGACTAGTTGAAGCAATAAGAAGCTTAGAGCACCAGCTTAGTCATATTAGACTCAGGACAATTGGTGGCATATGTCTCTGCTGCTGACGCATACATTTGACATGAGACATGTAAATTATACCTTTTTGGAAACAAGAGGACTCCATGCAGAGGAAGAACCCTGAAACAGAACATTCAGGAGACATGCTTGAAAGTGCTGATTTGAATGCCCTCATCTTGTCTGCCCTCACATCCACAGCAATTGTGGTGTTTTGTGGGCCACTAGCTGCCCCCACAGGATTATTATGGCATTAGCTGAGTTAAACTGTATGATCAGAGATTTTCCCTGCCTGTGTTCCATGAATCAATAAGCCCCAGTTGGCCTCATCCAGTCATGGCATCAGAGTAAGATAAATGTCCTAGTTGCCTGCCCTTTGTGCCTTTCATGTTTTGTTTTTTTTTTTTTTCTTTTTTGCCTTTTTTCAGTTATAATCTAGTTTAATTAGCTTTCCATTCTGTGTTGAAGACATTGGGTGTTTTTGAATAAAAGGAACCCCTGAAATTGCCTTCACAAGGTTGAATGGTAGATGCACCTCATCTTATCAGCCTATTCACAATTCAGGGAGCAGGTATAGAGAATTTCCTGTCTACATTACTCATCTCAAGGCCATGCAAAATGATACCAGATAACACTCAGATCTTGTTGTGGATAAAATGTTTAAAGGTTGTGTACAGATTAAACTGTAATTGATCAGTACAGACATACAGAATCTTATTGATTCTGAGATATTGATTCCATGACACTACAATCTCCAACAAAATACATTTTAGTAACAATATATTTTAGATGCCAGATTATTTTTTTTCTCATTTTAAGATGCTTGTAAAGTTTAAGTAACAGTTTATTGTGAGGGAAATTGTGTGCTTGTTTATGGACATAAATGGACAGTATGTGTTTAATGTTAATTTGTGTACTGTAATTTTTCTAGCTGCAGCTTTTTATTGTTTGAAAGCAGTTTGTAAAATTTGTATTTGCCTTTTGCTGATTTGCTTTCTAGTTGCCATATGAACTGCAGGAGATGGTGAATAAGCACATGAAGGGCAGTCTGCCTGAAAAGACTCAGAGCCCACAAGGAGCTCATGGCCAGGACCCTGACACACTGAGCCTGACACCAGTTGATGTGGTGCCCACCTCTGTAATTGCCCGGGTACTTGAGAAACCTGAACCACTTGTTCTCAACTCTGCTCAGTCCAGCAGCTGTGGCCGGCCAGTGTCTGAGGATATGTTTGTCCACGTGGATATGACTGGGTCCCAAAACGAGAGCATCAGCCGAGAGAATGGGGGTCCTGGACAAACAAGGCATAGCACCTGTACTGGATCTGAACAGTCGCATCTTAATGGTGTGTTCCGTAGTCCAGATGGTCAGTCAGCTGACAGTGGGGCAGCACCCTCCTTTGAGAAGCTAAACCCCTACCCTACACCACCTCCTCCACATCCGCTCTACCCTGGCCGCAGAGTAATTGAGTTCTCCTCTGATGATAAGGTAAAGATCCCTAAGAACAGCCCACTGCCTAACTGCACATATGCCACACGCCAGGCAATATCCCTCAGTCTGGTACAAAATGAAGAGGAGGCTGGAGAACGGCAACGTACTGTCCCTAACAGCCCTGCAGTGTCTGATGGAGGTTGGCGTTCTGGGACCTCCTCATCTTCAGGCGGAGGGCATGCATCTCACCCACGAACGCCGCAGCAGAGTGATTTAACTGAACCTTTGTCTAGCCAGTCAAGTCCCTTTAGCAGCCCACCACAGCCACCGAGTGCCTTTGCCAGCTCAGGTAGCTCTGAGGAGGACTTGCTCACCAACTGGCAGCGAATGTTTGTGGAGAAGATCGCACCATCCTCAGAAGGCACTCTGGTTAACCGCACCTCCTTCAGTAATGAAACGGTAAAAGAACTACAGAGGAATTGCAGCAGCAATTCAGGTAGAGGAGCTTCAGATCGGGGGATCCTGCGTGGAGCCTACTCCGATGGAGAAGATGGCTCCTCTACTCAAAGTTGGACAGCCAGCAGAGAATCCAGCCTGGATACTGATACAAGCAGCATTGCAGACCTGCGCAACAAAAGGGGTGAGTATGGTCCTACCTTTTCACAAGAGGAGAGTGAGCAATTGCTGATGGCTATTGACAATGATGATGGTGCTAGTGGCGACACAATGGTCATGGTGGAGTCCAGCCCAGTCTCTGCCAAGCAGCAGGAGATTGCTGAAGATGGTGGATCTGTAGGCAGCGCAACTGAAGAGCAAGACATACTTCCACAAGACTTTCCTGTCATTAGCCCCAGGGTCCTCGCTGGCTTGGAGGATTACACAGAAAAGCCTCCCTCTCTCCGCCACCAGAGTGGCTCCACCCGGCCTCAGAAGAGCCCCAAAAGGATGGGGGTCCATCACCTGCACAGGAAGGACAGTCTTACCAGGGCTCAAGAACACGGAAACCTGCTTGACTGAGAAAGTGGCTAGCCTCTTGCTCCTTACTTCACCTACAGTGCTTTTCTGCTTGTTAGATCACAAGTCTTACCAGGTCACAAAGGGAAGCAGGAATCACATTGGCAATTGATCAGCTAATACCCAGGCTGCTTTCTTTTATGGGTTATTACTGTAACACTTGAGCCACTTCTCCGAAGCAAGAAATTCACTTAGTTGTGGTATTTATAGTCCAGTTTAAGGTGGTCATCATACCTTTTAAGAAGTCTGATCTACTTCTATTATCCTTTAAGAATGTGAGAGTATGTGAGAAATTCATTTTTTCCATGCTCCAACATCTTCAGGACATATTTAAGCTGTGGTGTAAATTATGAGAAGAATACAGGATATAGCCATATAAAGACACCTCTGTATTTGGCCAATGTATTGTAATGAGGGGACACTCGGATGAAATAGCACTGTAACTTGTTGCTGTAAGGTACTAAAATACCACAAACTGGAAGCAAAGATCCCTTTTTTGTAGAAGGGTTTCAGAGTGAGAGCCATCTGTCTCTAAAGATTAAAGAATGAGATGGTGCTCTAGACTGAGATCCAGATACTGTTGTATGGTTTGGATTATGCAGGTTTCATGGGATCCAGTGGATTTTTAAACTTTCAGTGCCTAATTGACTAAAGT
This sequence comes from Notoglanidium macrostoma, assembly GCA_030068235.1. Classification (NCBI taxonomy): domain Eukaryota; kingdom Metazoa; phylum Chordata; class Actinopteri; order Siluriformes; family Auchenoglanididae; genus Notoglanidium; species Notoglanidium macrostoma. Next base: position 19,882,879 of record JAQQZR010000038.1, on the reverse strand, counting down.
TGTCCCATTGCCCTTTAAAAAGTATTACTCCTTATGTGTACTTTCAGTTTACGTCAGAACTAAGAATCCCATTCCACTGCAAATCTGTGGCAAACACCTCTTTTCATCAAGCTGCCACAGTACTTTTTGATCTGAAATTTTCAAGCATTTTTTTGACTATAGAAATACTTTATTTAGATTTCAACAAATATTCTGATTAATATAAATTATATCTGTGAGTTTATCAGTGATGTTTTTGTTCCTGGCATGTGATTAAGGTCCGTAAAAGGATTTCTTGTCTGAACTGCCACTTCACAATGCGAATGTGTGGAATAGAATTGGGTGTCTTGTATAACTCTTATATCTTTATTTTATCTGCTGAAAAGAACCCCATAGATAAAACGTATGCCACAATAACTATTTAGGAGTTTTTGAAATATATTTAGGCAGAAAATGTAGACATAAATCTGAGCTTTGGTTATTTACCTTTCCCCTCTGAAGAATGTGTGAGTTTTATTCAGCATTCATCTTATTTCATTTGTTTCTTCAGGATTTGGTATGGGCAAGGAAAACATCACAAACTGGTATTCAGGCCAATGAAAACAAGATTTATTGGTGTCCAGTCACATAGGTAGTATTGGGTTTTCATAGCTGTTGCCAGCAGTGAACGTTTACTGAATGTATTTTACACAATACAGTGGCTGTCAGAATATTTTTCACTGTTCAAATACTATTAAAATTTCCATGATATTTTTGTCATAAAGACGGGCCAAATGAAAATCTACATTTGAATGTCTAAGAAGCCCAGGTTTCATTTTTAGTCACCTAACACCAACTGGTAAAATAATACCTAGTAACTTGATGTGGGATAAGTGCTATGAATCGATACATGTAATTGGTGCTATAGCTTGTTTTCTGCATATGTTATTAGCTATGAAACTTTAAATCAAAATAAAACATTAACTTGTGTCCCAAAAATAATATTCAAATATTAGTATTAATCTAATATGAGTAGTTCTGCATTTAAACATTAGAGTATGCTGGAATATAAAAATACACAAAAGAACCATCTCCTTTTCCATAATAAACACAGCAATCAACACATCAGTCAGTGACACACCCGGGAACTCTCTGGGAGTTCATTAAGTGAAATAAAGTAAATCAATGTCTTTGAGTTAGATATCATTATATTAGAGTTTAATTAACATCAGTTAACTGATGTTTTTTTTTTGAGAACAAGTTCTCAAGAAACTGAATTTAAAGGTTTAAATTAGTCTGTTTTGGAGTGAAAAGCTGAGACCTTTTCTGTTAGAATTATGGTTCATTACATAAGTTCTACAATGTCATCATTTTATGACCTATGTAGTGCTCATATTCAGTTAGGTACATAAATATTTGGACATTGACAAAGTTAGTTATTTTAACTACCACAGACTTTCAAATTTAAATTGAGTGTATTTATATTTAAATTGGGTGAATGGTGTAGAAATTACTTTTTATATGTGGGTCCCCCCTTTTAACGAATCATTGGACCATTGGAAATGGACTGTATAGGACTATTGGACTAGTAACTGGCTGCTCAGCTGTTCCATGGCCAGGTGTCTGTTATTCCCCCATTATTTCACTTGCAAGTAAGCAGAAAAAAGGTCCAGAGTTGATTTCAAATGTGGTATTTGCATTTGGATTATTTCGCTGTGAAAGTTCAAAGGGCTGTCACTGTCCATGAAGCAAGCCATCCATAGGCTGAGCAATCAAAATAAACCCATCAGAGAGAGAAAAAAGGCATTAGGTTTGGCCAAATCATTTATTTGGTACACTGTATGTAGAGAGATAATGTACTGTGGGGCTCAGAAACAAAAAATGACCCAGAAGATCACAGAACACAACTGTGGTAGATGACAGAAAAATTCTTTCCCTGGTGAAGAAAAACCCCTTCACAACAGTTTAAGAATACCCTCCAGGAGGTACATCTGTGTCAAAGTCATCAAATCAAGAGAAGTCTTCACCAGAGTAAATGCAGTGGGTTGCCAGAAGATAAAACCATTGCTAAGCCTCAAAAATAGAAAACCCATTATAGAATTTGCCAAAAACATTTAAAAAAAAGCCCATATAGTTCTGGAACAACACATTATGGACAGTTGAGACAAAGATCAACTTGAACTGGAATGATAGGAAGAGAGGAGTATGGAGAAGGAAACGAACTGCTCATGATCCAAAGCATACCACCTGATCTTATGATGTAGGCATGTATGGCTGCCAGTGGAACTGATTCCCTTGTATTTATTAATGATGGGACTGCTGAAAAAAATCAGCAGAATGAACTCCGGTGTGTATAGGGCTAAATTACCTGTTCAGATTCTCCCAAATGGTTCAATGGTTCTTTGGATATGGTGTCACAGTGCAGGTGAACAATAACCAAAGCATACTTTGAAAGCAACGCAAGACTTTTTAAAGAAGAAACCTTTGTCACATACATTATAGAACAGTGAAATTCTTTTCTTTGCATGAACCAGATTCTTAGCAAGCTTGGGTAAAAATGGGCAAACATAACAGTGCTGTAATTTCTACACTGTTCACCCAATTTGTATGTAAATACTCTTTAATTAAAGCTGCACTTTAACTCGCATTGATTATGTAATTTCAACTGCAATATACCATAGTAGAGAGCTGCAATAACAATTTTGCCCAATGCCCAGATATTAATCTAATTGACTGTATTTCAAATATTTTTCCATTGGGTGACATTTAGTAAACCTCAACCAAGAGGTTTTAAAAAAAAATAATAAATAAATAAAGAAAGAAAGAAGAAGAAACGTACAAGTATTTCTTTGTGATATGAACAGCTTTTCACTGATCAAATAATATACCTATTTTATAATTAATATTTTAAGGCAGTTTTAGAGAATTGACCGCCAAAAACAGTACTATGCAGCAACTTTGCCGTACTTCCAAAAATGGACTCAAACTGGAGGTGGGGTGTGGGTGAGAAGGAAAATATCCAAAAATAAATATTTAAATTGCCATTTCAGACCTGCCAACCTTTATTTTATGTAAGACCAAAAAAGCAGTTTCCTTTTTATTCTATATAAAAATGTGAAATGGGTAATTAACATATGAATCTGGAATGATTGACAGTTGCACAGGTGTTTTGAGGTCCGCTGATGTGGCGCTCTTCCTTTGTCACGTTAAATAATTCATTACCATGATTTTTTTTGTTTAGTAATGTAATATACAATCTGTCAATCTATGTCTGACTTATCTATCATTCAAAAGTATATAGTTAACATCAGTTAAGTATATGCATCAAAAACAGTGAAAATGGGGCTCATGGGGTGAAAAGTTTGAATATGTCTGCTTTAGGCAGTTGGTCAGGTGTAACGACACTAACACATTTAATTATAAAGTGCTATCATGATACAGCCTCTTCAGTTCTTTGTTTCACACAGCATTAACTTTGCAAGTTTGGGTAATTCTTGTATTAGGGGCAGGATTAATGTTAGCAATTACATGCTTGCAGTAGCAAATCAATTATTATTTAATAATCATTATTTATGTCATGTCCATTAAAAAGATAAATACGATTTCCCCTTTTTTGAGGCTTAAATTTGTTACTTTCAAGCCTCCAGGTTAATAAAATAATCCAGATTTTCTGACTAGTAAACTCTGAAGTCTGGGGTTTTTATTCAAATTTTCAAATGTAGATGCTGGGGTTTCTCCACATTTCTCTTCTTCACTTGCTACAGTGTTGAAGGTTCGAAGTGCTCATGCACTCATTGTTAACCTGGACACACACTGGTCATGCAGTATCTGAACCAAATTAAGTGTCACACGTGGTATACAGTATATTGCACATGATTAGAACCATGTCACTGAAAGACATATCAGTCAGTTTTCTTAAAATGCATATTAGTGAATTTAGGTTAAAGTGGAAGGGTCACCCAGTTGTGCACTTCATGAATGTGTCCCCCTCATGTCTGGCCTGCATACAGAATATGTCCACATTCTAATTTTCCTCATCCTCTGCTTTACACTTTGTTCCAAGTGTGGCCTATCAATCTTTTTCCCTCAATATGGAACTCTAAGAGCCCATAATGAGTAGAACTATAACTAGCCCCTGTGCTGAATATTTGATGTCTTTTCATGTTCGAAAATAGCTTAGTGGTTCTTAAAGGAGAGAGAGACAAAGAACAGTCTGTCAGAGTCTTGCACATGAAAATGGACATTCTTAAATATTTCAGGACCTCATCATTGAATTAGACAAGAGTTCGTGCAAATGCAAAAAAAAGAGAAAAAGTAGGAAGGTGAGGATAACGTGCACGTCTGTAATTCATGTAGTTACACAAGATGAATGAAAGAATGAAGATGAATCTCTGTAATGCACTGGGTGTATAAATAGACTTTAACATCCGATGTGTTAGAAGTGTAATGACTTCCTATCATTACTATAATTGAGTTCATAATTGAGTGACAGTTCCTTTCTCTGAGCTAAGGTGACTCTTTGAAGGCAAGCAAAATGTTGACAAAGTTAAGTGAAGAAAAAAAATTAAATGTCAAACAATTTTTTTAAGCAGGTCTGGAGGAACATCTTAAACATGAAGTCCACACCGTCAGTGCATGGTAGTATGTTACATTTACCTTTAATAATTATTTAGATTTTTATTCCATTTACCCATGATTGTAATTCCATCTGCATTTAAATTTTTAGAAGTTTGATATTGAACTCACTTTAGCCTGTCAGCATAGAAAAATGTAGATACTAGGTATGTGCCTTCAGTCTAATTTTAATACTCGAATATCCGTAACAGCTGATGGACGGACATTCAGCTAGCCGTTAGGAGAAGAAAATACATTTTGTCCTGCATTTAAACTCTCCTCCATTTCTTGGCATTGCAAAGGTTTCTGTTTGACATAACACATTATATTGAGCTGTAAGGAACAGAAACTTTAAATGCACAGCAAAAATTTTATTGAATGTCAGCTCAATATTCCTTGAGTGCAACTGCAGCAACATGTCATTCTGGCACTGTTAAACTTCACGCTCTAAGAAAGTCCTACTTACAAATTTCATTGGATTAATGAAGTGTGTGATCTCAGTAGTAATGCATGTTTAAATGAATCTGTCAGTACACATTTGCATATTATAGCCTATTTACTAAACCGGTGAATAAAATGTTTGTGGATGCTGCACATGAGAGTAGTGACAGGTATAAACTGTAAAGTGTTATGGAGCTGATGATCTGTGCTACTCGCTGTGACACTTCTGGTGTAAAATAGGCTTAATCTGCAAACCTGATGTACCTGATTAGTGTCCACTGTAGTATAAGGAGTCATACCCAATGTTATTGGAAGTATATTATCTCTTGTCCCACAAGCTTTATATCTAACCACCTGCATGAGGGAAAAAAAATGGCTCACTCACAAGACTTTTTAGTCCTGATGCACACCTCTAACCTGAACAATACGATAGTGCTGCACTCTGCATCAAAATATTGCCTGAAACGTTTTTTCTTTTTCATATTTCTCACTGGCATAATGAATACCCAATTGTGATTTTTATTATTTGAATACACCTCAAATGGCTAAGTATTCAAATAACTGAACTTGTCGTTGCAAGTCTGCTTTTATTTTATTATAAGCTACAGTATTTCATTTTAGCTTTGTTTTCCAGTTATGGTCACTTGGCTTTAATGTTCCAGATGTGGCCTATTTTTCTGTTAGTTCCAACATGAAGCTGTGCTCTGTAAATATTCACACGTATTTGAGATACCAAAGGGTGTCCCTGCTCCCAAATACACCGTGACTCAAAAATAATGAATGGAAAATCTATTTCATGTTAATGACTCAGGCACATTTCAAACACAACTTCTGTTTAGCTCTATGGTTTGTTACTGTAAGGTCTGTTTGTCCACATGCTTGCTTATTTACTGGTGCAAACTCGCTTGGTGTGCACAAATGGTCCTTCCTCTTTCCTTGGTCTCATTGAAGAGAGATGGTGCTTCTGTCATTCATTTCAGTTTTTTTTTTTTTTTAATGTTTGTTTGTTTCCCCATTACACTCCTGTGCAATGTCTTCATATTTAAATCTCACTGTGTAAAGCTTTCATAGTCAGGTAGCAACACCTTGAATGATTTTCTTTTCTTTTCTTCCTGTAAAAAAAATGACCTTACAATGGAGGAAAAATCTACAAAAAAAGACTGTTATACTCAACTAATTTTCTCTTCTTGATTTGTAAACTGATGTATATTTTAAAACAAATAAACCTATTTTAAATCTAAAATTAGATTCTTTTAATTGTTTTGACAACACTGATTTCATTGGTGGTGTGCTGATTTTATAACGATCTTGTCCCTGTGAGTGATGTGCCTCTAGCTGTGTCAAATGTAATTCCTGATACATGTGCAGTCTGCTTGGGCTAGAAATGGTACTAAACTATTACTGAACAATGGATTTATTTAGCAAAGAGCAGTCAGGTGTTTTTTTTTTATTTTTATTTTTTATTTTTTTATCATTAAATGACTTTAATTGTTTAAATGTTCAGTTTATGTCACAAATACCAACATTTTGAAAAGCTTTTATTAAATTATTAAAACTGGTAGGGTTTTCACAATTGAACACTTTATAATAGCATTTGAGGTGAGGAATACAAAGGAGCTGATTAAAATTCCACATAGCTTCATTCATTTACAACCCAGATTAAGTTTCCATGAGGAGGGCTCTGCTGCATTGCAAAGCTGTTCTCCAACTAAGTGGTAGAACAGGGTCCTAATTAAGTTAACTTTCCATTTCAGCTGTCGATCCAAAGCCATCATGGCTGAAGAATGTGGTGTGCCTGTGCTTGGCCAGCATTTTGCATGTCGCACCTACAGGAAGAAACAGACTCTTACTAATTATGCCAAAACCTTCTCCTTGGATTTGATTGTTTAGCTGGTGTGGGATTCCTTCAGCACACTTTCTGTTCATTCTTAGAGCTTTAGAACCGTGTGGTATAAGTCGAATTGGTACTTTATCATTTTGAGTCCTTTTAACATGGACCTCCTGTCAGAGGGAGATTAGTGGGTAGAGGATTCATGACACTATTTCACACTGGAAAAATTGCCCTCCGCTTGTCTCAGGCATTTAGAAGCCCAGGAGACTGATCATAGGCCTTTCATTTATTATAGAAAACGCACTCTACCAGTGTTGTCTGGCTCGTTTGACAGCTGCTTGGCTGAAAGGCCAGGGTGGCAGCAGGGAGGGAGTTTCTCCTGCAGTGGTGTCTGCTTCCATCTCTGATCATTGTCCTTAGGGAGCTGCTTAATCAAACTGCAGCAGCAGAACACAAAAGCTAGTGTACTGCAATATGGAGATGTATTGCAGGATATGGGGGAATTTATTTATTTATTTTTTTTAAATTAACAGTTGAATAGCCCTCAACACTACTCGGAAAAAAGGCTGGTGTTCTGTGTATTCAGCTGATGTGCTGAGGATTAGAGTGAAGGAGGATTGTCTGTTTACAGGAAATAAACCATAGCTGTTTGGGGGTGCTATCTTTTTGTGTCAATTCTGGTATTTGGAAACTTATGCCAAGTTCATGTGATGAGCAAGAATTGAGGATGGGAAGACTTACCGTTATCACATTTGAAATCCTTTACCAATCTGTCTCATTGATCATGCATGGGTTTTATTTATATTTTTTTTCCGCTTCCCCAGCACTTTTCAAAGACTTTTGTTTGTTCTCCCAACCCCCTTCTGCAGTTCTTCCCTGTGTGTGCGTGATGTGGCTGCACATCTGATGTTGTCTCTTGGCAATTGGACCTGCATTAATTTACTGCTACGTGAAGTTTATCTAATGATGTCATGGGGGTAAATTATGTGCAGTCTTTAAACAGCATAGATTACTCACTTTTCATGAAACCTCTTGGATGAAGCATCTTCATGAACTCGGTGCAAGTCCAGTCTCGGAGACTTGATGAACAGACAAAGACCTGGATGACTGAAAACCTTTAGGGACTCGCTTATGAATAAAATGCAGCTATTTTGATATTCAGCACATAGCAAATGAATTGGTAAATCCACACTTCAGTTGTTTTTTAAAGGTCCATTATGTAGGATTCAGCTGATTCCTTTCCCCTCTCTTTCGAAGTGTGTAGTAAAATGTACACTGGCTGTCAGGTGTCTGTAGTGTACTTCTAATACTTACATTCACTCTGCCTGGCTTTTTCTGTGCTAAATAATAAATATGATTCTCATTTTTCAAAATTTGGGTTCACAAACTTGTTAGTCAGCACCAGCAAATGCTGATATTTATTTCTTCTTTATTTTCCTTTCTTTTTCATCTTCCTTCTGGTGCTTCCTTCTGGATTCATGCTGCCATTTGTACAAATGCAGAAGGCACTTTCTAGAGGTTTGTCTGTTCTGAGCTATTGTAGCGGTGCAACATGGCAGCTCCATGGAAGTGGACCTGCTCCATATGTAAATATAAAGGGCTCATTTTTAGCTTACGAAAACAATATAAATCATTGTTACAGGTATATACACTAACGAAAGTATACTTATGAATACTATATTCCATATCTACTAATAGATTCCCCAATTTCCTACATAGTGGACCTTTAAACCTCCTAACCTTAACCTCCTTTTCAGAGCTTCTACAATACAGATTAGATTTTCAGTCTGTAACAGCACACTATAGTTTAAAAGGAAAAGGAATCCTATTACATTTCATGTTGCTTTGCCATTTTAGTATTTTTAAACATGGTCCACCATTGTGTAAAGGGACAAGGCAGGAGAGAAATGGTTTGACGCTTTAAACGCATCGCAATTTTCCTTTAAATGGTTTGATAAACGCATGAGTGTACACCATGTTGAAGAGAAATGAATAAAAGTGATTTGCGTTTTAAAGGAAATCTGTGTTTGTACTGCTAGAAGCCGATCAAGAGCAGTTTTAAAGGTCAAGCCAATAAAAACCAAAATGGTGACGTACATCATCATGTCTTGATGGTGATTAAAAAATTTGTAGAATACAGTTAAGAGAAGGACACAGCACTTAGAAAGATGTAAATAGATTTATTCAAGCCATCACAACAACCCTACTTAGCTGATCTAATCAAGAGTACACTGTTGCTTAAATAGTTGTTTATAAATAGATTGTACATCAGGCAAATAAATAATTCACTATAGTGTATAAGTCACTTGGTGGTCGAGGTTTTTTGTGCCGGCTTTGAACAGTCTACCACTAAATGCTACACGTCATGCTTTGTGAGTGGCTGCACGCTAACACGTGGGGCTGACTGTAGCGGCGTGCAGTGCAAACCTAAAACCAAAGGCGGCTCCAGTTATCACAAGTCAGTCTCTCCCAAAAAGCTCTCACCCAGTCCTGATGACATCAGGACCATCTGGGAGTTGGAGTCTGGAAGGGTCAGAGACATCGCATAAACGTTTGAAAACTGCAGTTCTAAAGAAGACAGGAAAGGACAACTCCGGTTTCTCTTCCTACTCATTTTTACACAATACATGGAGTTAAATGCTACGTTTTTATCCATATACTGGTTCTTATACTGATGCAGCTCTCTAGCTAATCAGGGGTCTCCGACACGGGTTCCGGAGGGCCAAACACCTGCAGAGATTAGATTAATGTACTCTCTTCTAACACACTGAATTCAGCTTGAACAGGCATTGGTAATTATCAAAAGATCTGAATTGAAGATTTCCCAAACACTCGTGTATGACTAGAGTTCACTCATTCAGTCAAAGAGCAACCTTTTGCAATGTAAAATGAATGGACATTTGAAAGTCATACATGTTAATTTAGTTTAATGTGTCCACGAGATACAACTAGATAAAATCAAGGTGATATAATTGTAATGCTTATGAACAAATTTACTTTCTGTACTAATGGCACTCAAATTAATAAAATTGACTCCATGTTTTGACTGTCTAAAGGAAATGTGCACAATTATATAATATGAAATCACCTACTTATAGTTTAGCACAAGGTAGAAGAGTTAATAGATTTCTGCAGAAATTTTTTAAATAATTATAGATTTTTGTAATTAATGTACAGTATATTGCATATATGTTTTGGATGTTGTTCTTTGATGTTGATCTATCCAGAATGCACACTGAGCTACACCTACTTAAACTCCGGTACAATAATAATATATTGAGAACACAAACAAAATAGAGAAGGTGCACTTATGATTTTGTTACCCTGGTCTTGTGTCTTGTTTGCACATTAAACTAACTCATGATTATGGATTTTCTCCTGTATTTGGGAAAAAATACAGTATTTTCTTGTCTGATCCAGGGCTCTGTAAATCATGTTTGAAACTGAATATATCTATATCTGCTCTTTCCAGTCAAGACAAGAGTGTGCAGGTATCCCTCAATCCAGATGTAATCAAGTTTCTACATGTAGTGTTGAAGATTTAGTCCATTTGTAATAATCAAGATTAGCATCTTGATGAAGTGATGTAGGACGAACGGGCCCCAGCTCTGCTCACAGCCATTTCTGTGTGTCAGAACTGATGCATGTTAACAGTGAATTATGGGAATGCAATGGTCCCATGGACCATTTGAAAAGATGAAATTTTAAAAGTAAAGATTGTGAACAAGTCTTGTTGTAACTGATCCTATGCATTCTAATGTTTGGGTTATCATTTAAATTGGCAGGCATTCTAGTAAATACACTAGCTACAAATATACAGCAGTTAGTTCCAGTCCACTAATTTGATTAGTTGATCAGCATTCCACGAATGCCTATATTTCCTATAACTGCACTGGGCTGTTTCATTGGTACCCCTTTTCCACAAACATGGAATTGGTTCTGTTCTGGGTCACACATCAAATTTTCAAACCCTTCAGAGCATTTTGACTGAAAATAAATTGTTGGTTCTCAGCTGGAACCAAAAGCTGTTTTTTCCAGTGCTAACCATGACATCAGTGGACATGTCATTAGTTTGGAGAGGAAGCAGTGAGCAGCAATGGAGAACACAATGGAAAAGGATAAATCAGACAGATATATGTAATAACAGAACAAAAGCTCACAGGTAATCAATGTGATTCTCCATCTTGCTACTACTGTTCACTTGTGGGTTGGTTCGCTAGCTGGCACTAAGGTTCAAAAACCCATCCCCTGCTGGTGGAAAAGGGGTATGTGTACACCACTCCATTCGTCTGTCACCAAGTAAAATTTCTACTGTCGAGTTTGAAACGGTTACTACAGTAGCGGTAGAGAAATCATCAGAGGACATGACAAATGATACTGTTCAGGAATATAACATTTAGCTTAAAATATGAAAAATCCTCAGTTGAGGATGAAAAGGAAGCAGGGACGCCTTTAGTGCAATGTAGCGGAATGTACAAATCAACACGTGCTAGCTAGCCATCAGTGTGGCTTCTTCAAGACCTATTTCCACTAGCAGGACCAAAATAAACATAAATAAATATTTGGCCATACTGTGTCGGAAATGTCACTTACTCTATGTAATTTTGTTATAGAACTGTTGTAAAAAAGCAATATCGCATTCACAGTTGAGCGGTTATACTGAATATTGGCCTATGACTATTTATTATAACCGAACTTCTGCTTGTGCTATATTGCTCAAATAGATTCTAGCTTTTGGTACCGAGTACAAGTATGAAAAGAGGTAGAATGCTAAGCTCTGCAGTGCTGTGGCCCTTCAGAACACCCCGGCTATCTAAATAAAGCATACACTTTGTCCTTATATTGCACAAGAAATGCTACAGATTCTCCTGTATTACTCTAAACACACCAACACTCCTGCTCTTCAGAGTGCTGCTGACTCCAGGAAAGTTCACAGAAAGAGGCATAATGAGAGAGTTTAGCTCAGTCGGAAGGAAAGACAGTGTGGGAGAGTGGTTCAGCCCTTACTGCTGTGGGGGAGCCAGGCAGGTTTCTCTCGCATGGTGACTGAGCTGCCATGGGCCTCTGCATCTCTGTCCTCATCCTCCTCACCCTCAGACAGGAGGTCAGAGATCTGCTGCTGCAGCTCAGGGCTGATGGCGTTCTCAGCCAGCACCAGCACACGCAGACAGGTCGGGTAGTTTTCCACCATGTCCAGGAAGACCTGGTGCCGCAGTAACAGAACAGTCACAGACATGTGCACAAGCCCCTTAACTGTTTCAGTCTGTGTTCTGTCCTATCCAATATATCAAAGCTGACCGTGCAGAGAGACTATGAAGAAATGAAGAGGTGATCTGCACTCAGCATTATGCCATTTTAGCTTGTGGTCTGTCTTATTATCCTGTATGTTTGTTCTTGGCTTTGCTTGTAAAGAGAAATGGAAATTACACATAAAACAAACTCCTCTGCTCACTTCCAATCTATGAAAGCAAATATTGGCTGTTTAATGAGTGCTTCAGAACCTAGCTCTGGTGAACATCCTGTAAAAATGGCATCATTGTAAAAATGGCAGGACTGAACGCTGACATAACAGAACCATTTAGCACAATGTTGCCCTCTAGTGGAATTTATTAGCACTTAGCCCAAGCACCCAAGAGATGCCCAAGTGTATTACTCATCAGTGGTAAGCTTGTTCAGCACACATCTTCTGGAAGTCTTCACAAAATTCTGCATTTACCCATAGTTCTCATGTACACTATCAATGACACCCTCCTGTGGCCAAAGATGGTTGATTTCATTAGTTTCATTTATGTTTCTTCGGCCACCTGCTGTATGAGCATAGGCACTTCCACAATCAAACATTTAAACATCCTCACTGTATTGTATTAAGCAAAGTGTTTGGAAACTAATCTAGATCATAAACTACTAAATCATCAGAATCATTAAAACTGTCATTTTCTAGGCTTAAAAAGTTTAGGCCAGATATGGCAGTTCAGTTTTGGAAGGCTCATAATGACTCATATGACTTTTTTTTTTTTTTAAACATATATTGTTTTTGTCATTGTAGAACAAATACTAATGTTCCTTAGCTTATGCTTTGCCATATGACAAATAAAACAAATAGTATTGCTCTCCTTTTGCTTTAGCCAGGGAGAGGCTATGATGATCGACGAGGCATGCATATATATTTTAAATGCAGGGGAAAGTATTTTTTCTGGAGGCAGAGCGTGGCAACTCTGTCGGCGTGCATAAGAGAAATGATTTTGTTATTGCTCACAGAGACTGAATTGTCGATATAAAGAAACCACAGTGATATCAGTAATCACCTGCTGGCAGCTCTGCTGTATATGAAGTAGAAGAAATTGTAATGGCTTAAACATAAGTACTATTAAATGTTATATAATGTGACAATGGAGGAGATGTTCGTCCTGTTCGGAGTTCTCAGTTCTACTCATGTGTACACCTGTTTAATCCCATGCTCATTCCTGCATATACGTCTTTCACGCTTTTTATATAATGGATTGCAATTACAGATTGCAGTTATCCAGACAAACAGCAAGGTATCATGTTGTCATGGTCATCTGTCTCTCAAAGGACATTTCTTTAGCCCTGTGTCAGTGTTTATAAGCAGCCGGCTACCTGTGAGGGAATTTAATAAGGAGATAACTTTTAACATTTGTTACAGTTAACCACTAACTGAGCTTAAATATGCCCTAAGTAACTCACCTGCTTGAGAGGATGTTGTAAAAATTATATTTAATAAAAACCATTTTGTTTAAATGTGGAATGTGATGTGACACTGGCTATACAGAGATTACAGTGTTACTCAGAGTGCTCTGTACTGCCTAGCATACTGTGCATCCACAATGCTGCAACAGATAAAGGCTTTATGTTTTGTGGCATACATTTTGCTTTACATTTACATGTATGCAGCAGTTCAAATAATGCCTTAAAAAATCGGAATAGTAATTTTACCTGATATACCCATCGTTACTATATAATGTGAAGGCTGTGTGATACTTTTTGGCAAGGACAGCCAAACTGGATAGTGAAACACACCAAAGCTCCTGCTCTTCAGTGTGCTGTTGACTCCTAAGAAGTTCCACATACATTAGCTAATTTATTAAGAAATTTATATTAGGGAGTCACATTTAAATGCATGCCACAGATTCATTTTAGAATTATGTCCTATAAAAACTATAACATGCTAAAATGTGTTATAGCCATGTTACAATGACACAAAAATGCAATTCTTAAATGGAAAATGGCAAATTTATTAAATGGATTGGAAATGAGCCCTGCGAGAGATTGGTGCCCTGCCCAGGGTGTACCTCGCCTCTCGCCCGAAATCAGCGGGGATTGGCTCCAGCTTCCCCCACAACCCGGACAGATAAGCGGAATGGATGATGGATGGATGGTTGGATGGATTGGAAATGTAAAAGTCGTATGTGTACAGCTCACTGGCAGCCATTTACACAAATTCAGACTTGGTTTTGGCCTTCAAAAATGAATGCAAGTATCTGTCCTCAGTTGCCATTTTAGGTTAAGAGATAATCCAGGAGGGAGGTGTTTCACATAGCAACAACTAATGAACACATTTAGAAGGTACCATCAGATGCTCAGCTAAACACTATGCACAACTACAGTAGAATGCCTACTTCATTTAAATCAAAAATTATCTTTGATCTTACACAATTTTTTGAGGAAAAAATAGAATTTGTGTAAAAGATGAGTATGAAGGTAGATTGTGTGTGAGACAGAACAGAGCAATGTGGAGAGCTGGTATAATAATCACAAGTGAATGCTCAGCAGTCGGGCTGCACCGTATGATAATTCAAAGCTACATAACAGTTAAAGATTTGACTAATAGTTATGTTAACTGTTAATTTTTGATCATAGCAATTCTACACTTATTTGGAATATCAAATTTGCAAAATACACACTCCTCCTACATAGATGGCAATCCTCATGTCAGTTCACGGCCCTAACTAGTAATGAGGACACCGGCGGTCATTTTGGAAGTTTCTCAACTGACCTCAGAGCAGCTGAGGAGGACACTATATATCTGACCACATACTTAATGGCCTTATGTTCAGCACTCACGAGTCACATGTGTCCGACTTGAACTTCCTGTTTAGAGGTATGTGATACCGGAACATCTGATCAAATATTATATACTGTAAATCTAAGAGTTTGTGTGAGCAGTTTGTAAAATACGATCTAAAATTCCAAATCAATATTAGTTGATCGCTGTAATGTTAGCTGATGTAGCCAGGGTTAGCTGCAGGCCACAAGACATCATTAATGCATGCTTTTTCAGTAATCACTAAGGAGACGTGACAGTCAAAGTAACTGTGAACTAAGATCATATTTTACAGTGTAAATAGTGTAATAATTATAATAATCCAAATATGACACATAAATATTTTTTTAAAAAGAATCGTTTTGGAAGAATTCACATTTTTCACATAAAATTAGTTTTAACCATGCCAGAGAAGCAAGAAAGAAAAGGAGGACAGAGCACGTGCAAAGATAAGATTATATTCTGTATATTATATTCTATATATTTTGATTATATACACTGTTATTGCTTATTCCTGAGTATACTGCAGCATTCTTGAATGTATTGTTTACCTGTGCTGATTGATTTGTGAGCCCTGTTCCCTCCAAGTCTAAAACCTCCAGAGTCCTGCTGGATGCCACAGCAACGGCTAGCATTCCAGCAATCTGGTCCCCTAAGAAATACATTTTAAAAAGAGCTGAGACAGAGAGAAATATGTTATGCTTTGGAAGTCCTAAAATTGCAACCACTGCATTGCTGCAGCAGTTTGGACACTAAGATGGTATTTTCATTCTGTGGAAAGTAATAATCAGCAAAACACTCGGAAAATAAAATAAGGACACAGTGTCATTAATGTATAGCGCCCCTCGTACAGAGCACACTTTTTGCCTTTGCTCATCACAACCTGAAAGAAGTATGCAAGCATGGGCTGAATACTGGGGTGACTGGCTTGAAAATTTGTAGATGAGATAACAATTTATCATCAGTGAAGTAATCAAAGTAAACACAAATGACAAGAAGCTGTTAAATAATGTATATTTCTGTTTATACATGATTAACAGATTTTTAAGTGTCGCTCATGCCAATCTACCCTACTGGCCTGACGAATATGCGTGTCCGCTTAGTGCCCTCTAATTAATCCAGAATTAATGTTGCCTGCATTTACGTATGGCGTGTTTTGGGCTTTTTATTCATACAAATATACAAGCGTTGCGTTACAAAGCCAGATCCACGAGGCACTTTGCACCTACAAAAAGCTTATCTTGGTATTTGTTGAGCCAGAAAGACCGAAAAACAGGCTACAAAACAGCCTTACATATTCAAGCACTTTCTTGAGCTAAATAATATGGGAAATAATATCATTGAAAGTAAAACAAGATTATTCAGCACCAGAGCTGTTCACAAAACATAAGATCACAGAGCATCATCATGCTTTAAGGTTTAACATGAAATGCAACATTCTAATTTAATTAAGATTTAACTGGATGCATTTTAATGTTCAAACTGGCATTCCTGACTACCAAGTGTCAAGAAATGCATTCATTGGAAGATCGATGCTGCGGCCATTCGTGGTTGGGAGTCCAAGAGAACAAAATTGGCCATGCTCACTTGGTGGGAGAGATCTCATACTCTCTCCCCTGTCAATCACAGTGACACTAGTCAGTTGCTATTAGACTGCGTCTGTGAGCTCATTTATGCAGAACAATTCTAAAAACAAAGCTAAAAATGAGCAACATTATCTGCCAATAGAACATGACTACTTCAAGCTTGAAATTAGTAAACAAAAATGTCTAGAAATACACCTGACCATCGCACCCAAATGTGCTTGATGAACACTCCAGATTTATTCCCAGTTTGCTGTTATAATAACTTCCAATATATTGGAAGTGCTACTCGATTTCGGAATGTGGCTGTGGGGATTTGCTCATTCAGCCACAATAGCATTAGTGTGATCAGGCACCGATGTCAGGTGAGGAGACCGGGCTCACAGTCAGTATCTCAATTCATCCTAAAGGTGTTTAATGGGGTTGAGGTCAGGCCTGTGTGCAGGCCACTCGAGTTCTTCCACTCTAATGGTGGCAAACCATGTCCATAAACCTCGCTTTACACATGGGGCATTGTCGTGCTGGAACATGTTTGGACCTCTTAGTTCCAGTGAAGTAAAATCTTCATACAAAGACATTTAAAACACTGTGGCAACAGTTTGGGGTAGTCCCACATATGGGTGTGATGATCAGGTGTCCACATACTTTTGGCCATATAGTGTAGGTTTAATAAGTTTATATTTGGTTTACTGTAATCTTACAATTTGACAACATTCGGTATATTTTTTACTTGATAAGATGTCATTTTTGGAGTTTAAGTAATCCATAAAGAATGAAGCATGATTGAATACAGCATTTGTCCAGCATGCTCAGGAATGCTTACCTAAGGGATTGTAGTCTAGATTAAGGACTCGTAGCTGTGAGCTATGAGCCACTGCGATTGCCAGGCGAGCCCAACCTTTAGTGGTGATTGCTGGGTTTGCACTTAGTGTCAACTCTCTGAGACCTGCAGAACAAAAATATAAATGAAAACAACAAATAAAACATTACAAAAAAATTTAAAGCCAACTTTTTAACAAAGAACTGTAAACTATTACTAGTTTATAACTTCATTAATGGCAAGCAGAAATGTTCATTTTAATCTGGCTCTAAGTACTCAATCGTTCTCTAGGTGATTTTAATTATGTTCATGGCTGGAAAGTTTCATGAATTTTCTTGTGTTTATTTTATTTTCAAGGGTTATATGATCTTTTACCAGATTTGGCCCCATCTGGAGGCAACATGCCACAAATCAGCTGAATTGCCTCATCTCCCAGCATACAATCTCCGAGGTCCAAGGACACCAGGGAGGGGTGAGTTGACAGAGCCGTGTTCAGAGTGACCAACCCTGCATCTAAAAGAGGGCTTCCATGTAGACTGTGAGGATGAGAGGAACAAAGAGAGACAGATAGAGGACATGTCATACGAGGAATTAGTCAAATAAAGTCCTGGCATTCTAGCATTACAAGTGATTTTAGTTTCGTGTATTATACAGTATGCTTTGAGGTTTCTCTAGTATGCTCATAGAGGTTACAAAAGTTGAAATAAAACCTGATAAAGAACAGACATATCTTTTCAGTACGATTTACTGCACTTGCTACACAAAGGTCCTGTCACTTTGACCAACGCCTAACTTACTGTTAGCTCGGAACACTATAATTAGTGCAGTAAACCAGTACTGCAGGTTTAACTACCTTCCTCCTCAGATCCACCATTATTCCTTTCCATCTTGTTTTACCTGTTGCAAATTTGATATAAAAATGAACCATGAACCAAATGACAAAATAAAAAACATGAACTCTACATGCACCTGTCTACATACTTTCTTTTTTGCTATTCAGACTGCAGAAAATCTTTCTTACTCAAATGAGATATGAAAAAATATATATATTTGCTGCTGGTCTGAAAACAAGAAGTTCATTTATTCATCTTCAGTAAAGGTTCCGTACTGTGGATCCCGGTGGATCCGGAGCCGGTCCCAGAAACGCTAGGAGCAAGGCAGGAGTTTTCAGGGTTTTCACCCTGGAATGCAACACCAGTCTATTGCAGGGCACCAGGCCATGCACACGCACATCTACAGGCAATTTAAAGTAACCAATCTGTCTGATTTTGAGAAATGGGAGGAAAACAGAGAACCCAGAGGAAACCCAAGCGGACACAAGTAGAATGTGCAAAACTCCACACAATGAGAAACACAATTAGAGCTCAGAATTGAACTCCGCACCCTGGAGCTGTGAGGCAGCAATAAGTTAATTCAACAATGTCAAACACGCTATATGGCCGAAAGTATGTGGACACCTGACCATCACTCCCACATGTGGCTCTTCCCCAAACTGTTACCACAAAGTTGGAAGCAAACAATTGTCTAGAATGTCTTTGTATGCTGTACTTTTACATTTATTTCCTTTTGCTGGAAATAAAGTATGACAGTGCTCCTGTGCACAAAGTGAGCTCCATGAAGACATGCGCCCCCGATCTCCTCACCCAATATCAGTGCCTGACCTCACTAATACTCCTGTCACTGAATGAGCAAATCCCCGCAGTCATGCTGCAGCAGCTAGTGCAAAGAAGTGTGGAGATTATTATAACCACAAAGAGAGGCTAAATCTGCATATTGGGATGTTCGACAAGCACCTATGGGAATGATAGATAGATAGATAGATAGATAGATAGATAGATAGATAGATAGATAGGGAGATAATGTAATTTCTATGTAAATTTAATTTGATTTCTGACCAAACTATTTCTTTAATTCAACAATGTAAAATTTCAGTACAATTTCATGCAACTCTGTAATCGTTGTTGTTTAACTAAACTGATTCATTAGTTCAACACTGGCACAGTTTAATTCAGTGGTGTAGATGTTATTACCCCAGGAGTTACTTCATCTCACCCTGGGTGTTAATTCTGTACAGCAGGAGTTCATTCATCCAGCACACTGTTCTAATGAGTTGAGAGAGAACAGCGGCTCTGAACTGTGAGAAAGTTACTCAAAAACGTTGTTACCAACTGCACCAGGACCCAGTAATGTTTAACATGATTTAAAGCAGAATTAGAAGGAACGTAATTATTCAGCAGAGCATGCAGTACTTACAACAGTGTCTGTATGGACCTGTTGGCTGTGAGCGCCTCGGCGAGCTGCTTTGCGCGGCCGCTGCTCGACACCACGCCCAGGTTCAGGTTGAGCTGCGCGAGCGAGCGCGACTCGGACACACCGCGGCACACGCGCCCGAAGTCCCGGTCCGACAGCTGACAGCCCCGCACCGACAACAGCCTCACACTGTTCTCCTTCAGACTGTCGCAAATGTCTCGGATTTCTGCTCCGGACAGCGCCTCTCCTGTGATCTGAATCGAGCCCGGCAGCATCCTGGTGGTGAGGCTGGAAGTCAGGGTCGAGTCGACACCATGCTCGAGTCAGGTAACGGAGGTAAGGCAGCTGACTTCGATATCAAAAAGAGACGCCGCCGCCCACAAATAACTAGCTACATCATTCAAATGCACACTAAAACAATAGGGCGTTGATGCGAAAAGGAACCAGCATGCCGCTTGATGAAAACTATAAGCCCTGAGGATTTGCGGTCATGCCATTAGCAGGCTTAGCGCATCTCCAAAGTTACCATCTTTACAAGGGCCGACAGAGAGCTTTCCCCCGACCACAGAGCCTCGTTCTGAGGTGCTCAGTTCGCTTGAGCTCTTGAGCTGGCAATCCGGTAAATATGGTTTTAAACCCCTGAACAGGTGCGGTGTTCTCAGTTTCAGGTTCTCCACTTCTGCGTGAGATTACACGAATGCGTTTTGCGGCACCCAGACAAAGCTAATCGTTCCTTGTGTCCGTTACCATGGACACCACCCGTCCAGTGTCACGGAGAATGCGCGAGATAAAGAACAGCACGCTATGCAGCTAGATCTCTGATGATGCTCTGACAGATTGTGAGCGCTGACTGTAGGAGGATTTGTGCTAAGGGTCGCCTAAAGCAGGTCTCCACTCTGTGGGTTTCCTAAACTGGGAAAAGATCCCAGAGCTACTGATGTAATAATACACTGTGTACCATGTTCGGGATCACATGCGATTAGTCGGGTCTAGTTTGCTTAAACGAACAACCTCATACCCTAAGGAAATTCCAGTAGACAATCCCCAACGATGGTTCCAGTCTACCCAGTTAGTTGTCCGGTTGATTCACCGTTTGATAACGTGTACTAGCTGGAAAATGGACCAGCCTTCCAAATTTATATTTGTAGATCCAAGCTGTTTAAATCTCTAGGGAACATATTAATTAGTCTAAAAAGTAACCGTGCTTCCTTAGTTCCCACCTCTGCCCCAAATGGCTCAAATCACACGGTTGTAAGATTCAAAAGAAACCATCACAGCTAAAGCTGCAGCCCAATGAATACCCTGAAAGCCCTGTAATCCTATTCTTCTTCCTGCTGAAAAATCCAGCCTGGTCTGACCAGTGATCAGCTGTCTGAACACAAAATAAACTGGTCAAGCTGGTAGACCATCTTTGACGGCATTGTTACTTGACTTGTACAAAATGTTTGGATGATGATTTCCTAACTGGCAAACCAAGCTCGGATGTTCAGAAGGAAGGGAGTCAAAAGTAACAAACATTTGAATAAAGGACATTAGCTAAATTAAGAGAATAATATCCAACTGATGCCATGTTAGATTCTTTGCCTGATTAGGGTCTTATGTCATGTTAGTAATTTCTTATGAAACGAATCTCCAAACGTGATGGCTGATAGTAAGAATTTATTATAATTGGTTAAACTAAGTCTAGTAGATCTAGTTGCAAAGCCACATCTTCCCATGGAGCGTGGTGAAATATGAGCCCAGCTTCTTGTCACAAACACAGGTGGTACACGACAAGGATGTCTGAGTGCTGAATACAAAAAAGCTTGGTCTTTATCCCACCTCAATAACCCAGACTCTTACACCACATATCACATTACGAAGTGTGGATAGGAGTAATTTCAAATCCAATTTTTAAATCATTTTAAATCTACTTCCTCTTCTAATAAATTAAATATAACCAGTTCTGAGTAACTTACAAAACCCACAGTGGCTGGAACCAGTAGTGTGTCAATAACCTTAAACACAACAATAAAACAATATATTCATGGTAAGCAGCGACAATCATGTCTTGCCAGATGCACTGACTATTTTGTTGTCGAGACAACAGCCAACGAATGTTTACTTACAACAGGTCATACATATCATCACATCAGTCTCAATCCTTACTGAATATAAATGATCACTGAATTGTAAATACCATTTTCTATTGGAATATAAATATAAACTTGGGTGGCACGGTGGTGCAGTGGATAGCACTGTCTCCTCACAGCAAGAAGGTCCTGGGTTCAATCCCCGGGTCACCCAGGGTGCCTGTGTGGAGCTTGCATGTTCTCCCCGTGCATGCGTGGGTTTCCTCCGGGAGCTCTGGTTTCCTCCCACAGTCCAAAGACATGCAGATTAGGTCAACTGGCTACTCTAAATTGCCCATAGGTGTGAA
>JAQQZR010000038.1:19838108-19860400 GCA_030068235.1 Notoglanidium macrostoma | reverse complement strand
CCCACCTCTCACCCGAAGATGCTGGGATTGGCTCCAGCTTCCCCGCGACCCAGACGGATAAAGCGGTATAGATAATGAATGGATGGAATATGAACTTTTAGCACTCATACACTCTGTAGGTTTATGAATTCTCAGCATGAACGAACTTGTATTAAACTTGTTTTAAAACATTACTTTTATTCTAAATTTTTTCTGTACAGCAACCCTATAAATACAAAGTCCACATCAAAGACAAAATAATGAGCACATATTGAAAGCCATAATCACACACCCACAGTTCCTCCTCATAGTCTGAGGAGGAGTACATGACAGTTGAAATAAAACTGATTAAAAAAAATTACACAAAGGAATTCATAAATACATAATCTCTGCAAATCTGCATCAAGAAATTGCTCATCCTAAATTAATTTCTGCCCAAAGTAGAAAATACAATAAGGATATTGACCATATATTTTTCTGCTTGAAAAGAAAACATTCTTAGTCCTCATGTTTCATATCTCTAATAGTAATCAAAGTTGTGATGTTGGAAAAAGAAGCAGAAGTTGAGAAGTTAACATAAACAATATGTAAAAATCTTTTAGAGCAATAAACATTTTTTTTTTAACAAATAAAAAAAAAAATCACTCCCAAGACACAAAAACAGCCAGTTTTACAGATTTCATCTTCAGTGGAAGATCTGCAGTACTTCTGCAGAAGAACACATTTTAAATTCGCAGTATGAGCAGGTTTATTAAGATAACATTAATGGTGGATTTCGAATTCTCTTGAAGAGGTCTCCCCAACCAGACATTTGTTCTTTCAGAAAAAATTATTTTTCAAATGATGTGTGTAAATTAATCAAATAGTAGGGATTTTTTTTAGCTAGAATGACTAATTAAATAACGGTGTCTTAATTGTCAGTTGCAACTGCATATGTATAATCCAATTACATTTAAATGAAAGATTACGTTTGTTAAAGGTGCAGGGTATAGGATTCTTATATTAACTCAATAGCGTTAATGTCATAATAAATAGCGTTGTCCTAACAAGACTCTTATTTGCAATAGTAGCTTCTCTCTTACTTTTAAGGTATTTCTCAAAAAAATTCCCATGGTTAGAAAAGGTCCAATATTAGACATGAGATGTTGTTTATAAAACTGGTAAATTGTAGGTGAAATAAAATTCACCTGTTACAGAGACCAAGTCCAACCCTAGTCCTATTTCAGGGCCCCCTACTTACACGAATGAGCCTTTAGTGTTGCCATTTTATACAAACAATTGTGTCCAATGCCAAATTATAGCAACATTTCCTGTTGCCTAACAAGGTTTTTCAACAGCAGATGATCTCAGGGAACTATTATAGTTAAGACCTATGTACAGTGATGACAGGAATGGTTTGGCAAATGTTTTTTGTATAAGCCTATTCAGGTCAAGATCCAATTATGCACCGTATGACCATAACATATGTCGGTCATCATGTCATACATGTTATATTTAACTGATAGCTGGACTGATGCCTAGCTGAGGTGCTAGATATGAACTCCCTTTGTTACTCTACTCTGCCCAGTTCATTTACACCCAAAGCAGTTTCCTTTTCCAAAGAGAAAAGCATCAGAACAACTGATTACTGTGAGTGTAGGATGGCAGCAACAGATTTCACTGTGGCATTCACAACAACAGTGGCCACATTAGGGACATCTCTGGCCACTCTCTGAATGGGGGGAATATTGGGTCCTTCTAGGGTGTCCAGGATACCTTCAGGCAAAATATAATAAAAAGTCAGTCATTCCTTATTAATAATCTATTATTACTGAAGAATAATAATAGCGGAATACAATTCATCTGTAGTGTATATGAAATGAGACTGCATTAGCACATCAGTTCTGTTCTTAATAACCAGCTAATTGTTATGTTATACAAATGAGCTGGTTGGTATTTCTCAATAACATTATCATACAGCATGAGCACTGAGGTCTTAGAAATATTAGTACACATTTCTAGAAGTGAACGGAAAAAGAAAAATATAGCACTCTGACTTTTGTTTTAGGCTGACAACCTTTCCAAAAATCTGACCCAGTTATATATTATATCCTTTGCACCACATAATTGTTTCTAAAAGTAGACTCAAAAATAGACTAAAGGCAGGAACTCTATTATCACAATGTAATAATAATGTATTGCTATTCACAAGAGACAGTACTTTCATTATTTGGTTGCCCATTGAGACATTGAGCTCCTTTCATAAATCTTCTATAATAGCACAAGAAGAGATAAGCAATCGGTACCCTGAATTAACTGTGAATGAGATCAAATCAGAGACGAATAATGACCGAATAGTTTGATGCACACTGGATATAGTGAATACCGAATATAATTTTACTGTGAAGCATCAGACGTTTCATAATCTACACGAGTCTACATATTCGTTACCTTCAACAATCTTGTGGTAGGCGAAATGCAAGTAGAGCAGGAACAGCATGTGGAGAGCTGTCAGCGTGCCACACACAATGAGACGAGGAGTTTTACCCACAGTGCGGGAAATCAGCACGGCCACCTGAGAGAGAAAGGAAGGGGGCAGGACTGAACTGACTCAATACATCAATTTCTGTACTGCATATTCAGTGCACTATAAAGAACTTTCATTTAATTACTTTCCTCTAATATTATTTTACTACTATATACCAAATCGCAATAACAAGTTTATTTACAGAAAGCTGTTGAGATGGTAATATAATAGAGAACTCATCTACACTAGAACAAGAATAGTTCTCTACTTAAAGAGTCAACGATAATCAGCACTGTACATACCTTTTAAAAGGAATAAATGATGGTTAAATGAATTAAGTAACTGCTGTGGGAATTTCAATTTCATACAAGGACTTATCAAATTTATCCAAAGTATATCATGATTTGACATGATTATTAATAAAAATGCTCCTGAACATAAATACTAAGTATACAGCACTGTGTGTTTGGTTTTAAAAAACCTAGTAAATTTACATTTTAATGCTGCTCTATTCAGTTCTCAATAAGTCTTTTCAACACTTTTCACCACCACTGTGTCTTAAAAAATATATGATCTAACTCACTGCTGATCGGGTCAGGTGCCTTTAAGAAGGGCCAGAAATGTGATGCATAACAACTATTTGTGGCGTTTTGGTCAAATTAAACTGACAATCAAATTAGTTTGTCGTTACCATCCGAAGTGTAGAAAGTCCTCCAAATACCAGCCATAGAATATAAAACAGGGAGTGAAAGTGGACATTGTAGGTGATGAAAAGGACCACGCAGTGGCCAAAGAGACCATAGCCCTGCAAAACACAGTTTCACAGCATCATACACACTTCCAGTCGGCCACCACACCTCAGAACTCATTCAGAAGTGACCGAGTTACTCACTAGTAAGGACAACATCTGGAGCATGGTGATCTGAGAATTGCAAAGATAAGCCAAGAAATAGATGAAGGAGGATGTTCCAAGCCAGTAGCCAAAACATGTCCCAATGGCAGTTCCCATCAGGGTGCCCTCTCTCTGTTTTAGTAAACATCATTACTCAGTGTGGACGATGACGCAAAATGATTTAAAAATATATATATATATATATATTCCTTACAGGCCTCCAGAATGGGCAAAATGCATGAACCACTGGCTTACACAGAACTGTTACTGGGTTACCAACATCTGTGAAATATAAAGAGGTTTGCTTACAATAACAGTTCCAGATGTCTTCATGCCGTGAAGCAGGATGGCCACCAGAGTGAACACCAGCATCAACGGTCCATACAACTCCCCAGCAATTTTCTATTGATTTGGATAATGCACAATTCAGCAGAGTATCCACACCTTACCAGCCAGTTGTTTCTTATAGGATTTGCCATGGTTTTTAAAAGCACAAAAATCAACCATTCTGAAAATTACATTCTGTTAAACAGCAATGGAAAAGGCTTACCTGTGGAAAATTGATCATTTTGAGTGGAATCATGGATTCTATTAATCTGCATAGACATAGCAATTAGTGGAAATGCACAAACACAACCACATTAAACACACAAACATGACCTGTTTTACATCTTACCGGTTTCTCACTTGAATAGGCTCAACGTCAAAGTAAGGTCGGAGGATGTCGATGTTAGCATACAGGTTGAAGGCTTTTGAGGCTTGCCGCTTGCCTGCTTTCCAAACCTGTATGAATTCATGGAACATCAGTCATGTGCTTAGACATTCAGATCACTAACAGAAGACTGATTCTATTTTTCTATACACCGTTATGTAGACTAACTGTGAATGAGATTAAATGAAAGCTGAATAGTGACTGAATATAGTTTAAATACATACTAAATATAATGATAACACAGCCAAGTTATCAACAAGAATTTTGCAACAGCTTATCAAGACGAACTTGTTTTACAGGGCTGTACAAAGATTTATCATTTGAATTCTCCAGAAATCACAGGAAGAAGAAAATTAAGTTCACTCTTTCATTGTTCTTCATTTTCAATGATATAGTAAAATTGACTGACAAAGTCACTTTGAAATGTACAACCCTGTTACCCAAATTATAGATGGACATTGAATTTTAAATGTATAACCTTTAATGTCCTCATACCATTAACGTGGAATCTAAATAAACCACATTTGTGTATTTGATTAAAAAATTACGTTACGGTCATCCCATTACAAACTGCAGCCATTATCAGAAAAAAACACATTAAAAAAAAAAAAGAGAGAGAGATTATTGGCTGAAATGTTCTCGTAGATTCAATGTTGAAAAATTAACAAGAAATAGTTTCATTTTATGAGTTACAAAGGATAAATGGCACTGCAGTCATAGAATCACATATCAGCTATGTAAACGCAGCTTATCCTTCTGAACCACATGTATAGCAAGAGGACAGCACACTAATAACACATATACTGTAAGCAGCATAAAACTGTCATGCTACACCACATGGCTGCTAACCTCATCAGCAACTTGTCTTCCTAACTGGCCTTTAAGGCCCTTCATGCCGAGGAACTCTCCATCTTCTCCAGCGTCATCCTCAGTCGCTGCGGCCTCGGCTGCCACCTCCTCCTCTTCCTTCATACGCTGGTGCATATCTCCCATGTCCTCAAAGCTGGAGCCAGACGTGTCGTCCATGTTCTCCATGTCTATAACTGCCGAGCCACTGCCCTGAAGGGAAATGAAAATTGAAGCAAAACACATAGAAACGCAGCTGCTCCTCGGAATAAAAGAAATTACATAATGCCAAACTGATTTTTGGGACAGTGGTAGTGAAGCGGTTACAACCACAAGGTTTTGGGTTCATGTCCCAGGAGCCACACTTCATCCTCTGGCTCATCCTCCACACAGCCTGTATTAAGATTTTCTGCACTTCCTGGTCTCTTTGGACAATGGAAAACATGTGATGCTGTATAATGCAAATATTTATTATCAGGGACATCAGTCTACTTGTCCACTGATGTTAAGGCTGCCCGGTCTGTGGTTCATGGAATCAAAATAGAACAATTAACTGATATATTTTAGAACAGATTAAACTTTTAATTATCTGGACTGTTTCCTATTTTGATGTGGTCAATGTGGCAATATTTAAAACAGTAATATTGAATAAACCCCACCACTTGAACCTTGTCGGCCAAGTAGCTTATTAACAAACAGACTACGTAGCCTGTCACAGGACGAATCTCAAATGCCTTCCTATTGGACAAGTAGGCGTTTCTTAGGCCCTAAGTAGTGCACATATATAGGGAGTAGGGAACCATTTGAGATTCAGAACAGTTTTCGAAGGATAATAATCGTGATTATGGTTAAATGACAACACAGACCTCATTTCGTCAAACCTGAAAACATATCCAAATTAAAGTAACTTTATAAGTTCAATGACGAACATTTAAGACACAGAAACCTTTAAATACCGAGCTAGCTACTTAGCTAGGTTACCTGAATCATTATGTTGTCATCAAAGCCACCCCATGGTTCCGTATTCGTGTTTTTGGCTCCTTCCGATGCCGACATTTTAGCCCTTGATGAAACGACACTACGACAGAAAGTTAAACAGCTGCGCGACTAAAAGGTGCCTATACAAAGACACAAAATCTCATTATATTTTCAGCTGCAAATACACGAATTTGGCCGATTGTTTCTGTCAAAAACATTCAGCAACATTCCACATCACACATGTGAAGCAAGAAGCAAAAGGAACCTTCAATCGGCGATGAATCGATTCACTGTTCCGACACCAAAGCTTCACATTCCAGAGTCACGTGACCATCAGCGTAAACATTCGGTGACTCGGTTAAAGCGCCTGAGTTGTTGTCATGAATATCAGCTAGTTACTGTTTTTAACAGTTAGTTACAGGTATTTATCAATACTGACTTCAATTTGCCAAAACACTTCACACACAAAGTTAGCAAACCAGCGGTCTATGTGAACTGTGGATCAGTTTTCACTGCTTTGACACAAAACCTCATTTTTCAAAATCCATTAATTCTTTTCTCAGCTCAACTTCCAGCAAACTCTGTGTGCCTACGGTACGTTTTTTTTTTTTTAAATACATATTATATACTATTTTCAGAATTATTTACTATAAGTACAAAACAAAAATGCTATTGTTAAAATGTAGTACAATTAATGAAGTGTATTTAAAATAAGTAAATAAATACTCGACCAATTACAGCTGATTCGTAGTTTTGCTGAATACCTACTCACGTGTTTTATTTTATACTTCATTGCAATGTATACAAAAGGGGACATCTTTAGAATTATTTTTGTATGTAAAGCTGGGCTTCATCCACAATACAGACGCACTGCATTGAGAAGTGAGGCACTAAATTTCCTTGATTCAATGAGTCCATCATTTCCAGGAGGATAAAATATTCCATCAACTCAATTATTTGAGAATGTAAATAAACTCAAAAGACAAAATTGTGTTTATGTACTATATTTTGTTCACATGAAAATTTTGTAAATTCCTGCATCACTCTTTTCAGTGTGTTGGCTAAAGGACCATTTTAGTGCTAGGTGGATCTCGTGTGCTTGCTGTACACAGAAAAAAAAAAAATTACATTCTTAAAATGATCATACTTTGATTTTTATTTTGTATTTACACCCTGCAATATGACAGACACTAAGCACACAGTAGTATGTTGCAGCGTTTCTGGTTTATTCCACTAACACAATGTAATACAATCAATACAGTAAAGAAGTACTATTGTTCGTTTATGCAAACCAAAATCTAAGACAAAATGATATATCTTGTAATGTTACTATATGTTAGTGTTTTTCACACGTTATGAAAGAGAAAGTGTTCTAGTTTAGAGAGAACATTTGCTAGTGTCTACGGAGACAGTAGAACTGCACCATGCCATTGTGCTGCCGGTGTCAAACCTCTCAGTGCAGTGACATGTGGCCGCCACCAGGTGTCACTACAACAACAACAACGATGAACTGCGGCTGCAGACCATAAAACCAATTCTTGCATAATGGAAGCTGACTCTTATCTGTAAAATCTAACAATAGGTGTTCAGTTTTATATTTCTTTTCTCCTCCCTATGATCTGGACTTAACCTGGCCAAAAGTTGTTGTTGATATTAAAATCAGTGCACTTCAGGGAGAGAAGCACGGGAGTCTTTGTGATTGTGGACATTCCTCTGAAAAAAAAAAAACCACACCCATCGTCTGAATATATTGTTCTGAATTATATAATATTGTTGTAATTGTTGAAATATATAACATTGTTGTAAATTATTTTCTGTCTCTTTCTTGTTACAACAATGCGGTCGTACTGATTATTACCAGGAGGTGGCAGTGAGCCGTCCACTAGCGTGCATTATTAAGCCGAAGAAGAAGCGTCAACAGTATCGCGAGACAATGGCGTTATAAAATGGCTCATTCCTATTCGATTTGTATGTAATGCGGGTGCATTTGTGTCTCCGTTAACTAAGCAGTGCACATGGTTCTGAAATCTGTAGTAGTCTGACGGAACCAGTTTTATGGTTGCAGAGCACGTTTCTTGTTTTGAGTGTGTGGAATTTACCGGTTCGTGTTTCTGTCCTTCTTCCGTTCGACCTTTCCACGGATAATTATATGCCATCGATGTCATCTAAACACAAACTTATCACCAGGAAAGAGCACAGGTAAGTCTCTTTATATTCCGCGGTTGCGTTGCGCTCTCAGAACGGATGATCTTGATGTCGAATGTGCTAACTTGGCTAATGTACATTCTGTAGACTCGCTACACTTTAACTCTGGGTTATTTTTACTTATTATAACTAATATTTCGTTAATATTCTGTGGTAATTTAAACGGAATTTTAAAGCAAGTTTAATATTCATTTTGTTTGTGAGCAGAATATCGACACAATTCAGTGGACAATACCTAAAGCAATACCCTGCTGTAGCCTATAAGTGATGATTATCAGTAAAGCGGTGGAACAAATCACTCCCAGGTGCTCATGTTCACGGTGTTTCACAATAATGTGTTTTTGCCCGTTACAGATGTTGAGAATTAAACTGTCACGACTAAAACCTAGTTCTGTAAAATGTGTCCTGTTTTAAATGGAGTAACGCGTCCTGACTGGTAGCTGATGGCAGCTTTTAAATCTAAACCTAAATGTATTCTTCCCTCCGATTCATTCGCACACGTCGGCAAATTGTGCAGAAAATGTTGTGCAAGTTTTTTTTGGGGTTAGAACTTTCAATTGACCAGCTCAGCAGATCTCTGCCTGGGTTCCGCATTATGCCCTTACTCAGGGTTGCCAGGTCTGTGTTATAAAGTCGCAGCTTTGGTTAATAATTATTATAATTAATAAATTTTTATTTATTCTGTATAACAACATACCGGACTAGTTTAAGACTGAAGTGCTAAAATTATAATTTTATTTTTATATAAATATTTATTATAATTTATAACTAGTCCGGTATGTTGTTATACAGAATAAATAAAAAATTTGTGAGACCAGTGAGAATTGGTCGATTATTTACTGACACCCACACTGTATAGCACAATAAAGCACGGATTTATTTTTTCCTTTGGGATTATGACGCGTCTGCTTCGGAGGTCTGCGTTGTGTGGTCGCTAATACATTTAAATGCGTACTGGTATATTTAAAGTAATTACGTGGTTCATAAGCGGTCTGTGCTATGGCGTAAGAAGTGCAGATCTGGCAACCCGTGTGTACGTGCGAACTGGATCAATGCTGGTGGAGGCCATCTCGCGCCGGTGCTGACGTAGCTGTGGTCCCAGCGAGAGAACTTTTCCACCCCTCCGTATTTCAACGTAGCTAATTTCCCGCTCTGTGATTGGCTGTGGTTCTGAGCATGTCTTGCGCACAAGCCAATCCACGAACAAGGGGCGGGTCTTAGGACGTTAACACCCTTGAGGCAGTATAAATCATGAAAGTAGATAATTAGAGCTGTGTTTTCGGATTATTGGAGACAAAACATCGTTGCGAAGTTTGGGTTGGCAGTGAGTGGATTGCGCAGATGAGGTATGACTCAGTAAGGGTTTCCTGACCGCAGTCCCTCCACAGTCACCTCCGCGTTAGGCCTCTGCATGGAAACCTTTTATCCCACACATTCCTTTGTTTGTTCGTTATTTAGCTGTAGACATTATTTGACCTTCATTACGGTCTCACGGCTGTTCATACTGGAATTCCGTGGAGTTGAAGGTTGACTTGTATGATTTGTAACTAATGTAGCTAGTTTGCTGCACTATAAAGCCGGCTAACCAGCGGACACGGTGTGCTGCTTTATTGTGATGGTAAATGCGCTATGTAATTGCTCCTAGTGTAACCACAGCGACCCTAAGGTTTTATTACTGCGCTAGTTTAAAGCCACTCGGAGCTGAAAACATCAGAGTTCCAATTCTGGTTTAATTCGGTTCGTCCTTTTGTATTCACGACTTTGCTTGGTCTCCTTGCTCGTGACCTTTTTACTTTTACAGAAAAGTTAAAATAAAAAAGCATAGTACTAACTGTCGAGTAAACGTGTTTGCTTTTTACGGTCATTAATTAATAAAATCTGTTCCGGTGTGTTTGTGTTCAGAGGAGATTAATGCTATGGCAAAGATGTTTGGTTAGTTTTTAAGAAATTGCGTTTTAAGGTAGCTTTTTAAGAACAGCTTATCGCCTTTTGTTTGCAGTTCAGACCGAGATCTATTCATCTTACCAGCCTTAAAGTGAAGCCTTTTACACACCATGTCCTGTAACTAGATGCACTGCTCGCTGAATATAAATTTGTCTTTGACCTTTTGCAGTTTTCAAAGACCACTTTATCTCAGCATGGACTCTCCTGTGTATGGTGTTTTCTATTCTATTTATTTATTTTTTTTTAAATTAAATGTAGTTAGTTCTATTGTCTTCAGTCCATTATTTTTGCAAATCAGATCACTGTTCATAGTCTTGCTTTTGTAGTTCTTCAAGATGAGTGCAAGTGTTTAGCAATATGTGGCAGAAAGACCGCATGGCTTTATGCGATTATTTTTATACTTGGAAGTTTCTTGTTAAGGGCCAGGATGTGGCTGGCACATGTAGCATGCATTTTTGCAAGGCTTTTGTGTTAAATGCCCGAAAGGAAACTGATTCTCTTTCAACAGAGCTCGAGCATGCATCTGATGAACACGTTTTCTAATTAGGAAGAACAGAAAGTGAATCTTTGAAACGCATTCAGTAAAAATTCAGCAGAGCTCAAACAGTGTACAGTGCTGAAAACCTTCCCATCATGCTTGCCACCTGATTTCAGTTTGCACATTAGAACTATACACTGAAATATCAACTCTCAATGCAAATGACAAACTTGTTTCTCTGCAGCATGTCGCCACCAGGAGAGCTTGAGAATGTGGCTTTGCGGCAGTGCCTTCAGGCTCGCGCGCAGCTGGAGGAGGCCGTTGCTGGAGTGATTAAAGCTGAGGCACAGCTCAGGGGCAACTCTAGAGAGGTGAGACGCTTTAAGCAAGTCTTAAATCCACCGCTGTGCACAATCGGGGCCTTTCATTATGCTGATTCTGTCAGTCAAGCCACTCCGTCACTGTTTTTGACTGCACATTTGTCGTTCAGTGTCTGTTTTGGTTTTTGATCAAAACTGAAGTTGCAGCATCAGTGGTCTGTTTTTCCAGCATAACTCATCAGTGACAGCCTGGTATTTTGTGCTTTCTGCTGTAAACACTGTTGTTTAGGAGATCTTTATCCAGGCACATTGGCTAATCCTTTGTGGTGGAGCCAGAAAAAGGGGGCATTTTTATCAGAAGCTCATGGCAAATGACGTGATCACCACAAGTTCCCCCACACCCTCGTGCATGCAGTGTCATGTGGTAAAAATCTGGTGAGACTTGTGTTAGGATGACATTACAATACTGCTGTGGCTTGGTATTGGTTAATAATTGCTACCTCTCGCTAACAATTCTAAGCCTGGAAGGTTTATTTACAGCACGTGGTTGACGGAATAATCTGAGCCGCCTCGTATAAGTGGGATGAAGGTGTATATTTAGCTTCATGGTCCCTGTTGCCTTTGACTGCTGTATGTTTCTCTCAGCGTAACTCTAGTTTGGCTGAGACTTGTCAGATTTCTTCATAAACCCATCTGACCTGGAACGGGAGGAAAGCTAGGTATTTCCATAGTGGAACTGTGGTGGGGTGGAGATTTTGTATGTAGTATTATTGTTTTAAATCTTTTTATTTATTTATTTTTAATCAGGTTTTTTTTTTTTTTTTTTTTTTTTTTTTTTTTTTTTTTTTTAAAAAAAAAATTTGGTGACTGTGGAGTTGTATGTCAAATTCACAACTTTTATTTTACCTCAGAGTACAGAAAACAAGGTTTGAGAGTGGCCTGTAATCAGACAGGATAATCTCTGAGGGAGAGACTGACTCGCTCTGAGACTGACTTGTTTCGGTTTTTTTTTCCTTCTTGTTATATTTAGTCTTTGTTTCCATTCCTTCATTGACTTATTCTAAATTCCTCTCAAACACTGTTCCTGTTCAGGTGAAGTCCCAGCTGCACAGCTGCATCAGCAGGCACTTGGAAACTCTGCGCTCTCGGGAGGTTTGGCTGCTTGAGCAGATTGACTTGTTGGAGCACCTGAAGGCAGAATCTCTACAGCAGCAGTTACAGCAGCTCCACTGGGTCAGTCAGGAACGCGCGCGCGCTCACTACGGATTCTCTCGAATCTGTTAACCGAACCTGTTTATGTAATTTTGTTGGTAATGATGTGCTGGTTAGACATGGTAATGTTGTAGCTTGAGAGAGTTTGCAGTTTGTTCTGTTCTAGATGTGATATCGAAGTATGTGGTCTTAAATAGTGGCACCAAGGCCGTATCTTTATTTATTTTTATTTGTTGTAGGTCCGGGGCCAGTTTGACCTCCTCATCCATCAACTGCAAAATTCCAACAGCAGCAACGTTGCCAGCCAGCTCACTAGCTGCTTGGAAAAGTAAGCTCTAGCTCACAATGAATTCCTTCAAAGCCTTTGGTTTAGCTGGCATGTTTGCTTCACCCAGCTAAATTATTGTTTACAGGTCTTTAAGTTCAGTAGCATCATTGTAGTGGTTTAAGCCTCAGTCTGTATCTGCTATTCAAAGAGGCAAAGCCTGAACACACCCATTCTATAATGCTACATAGATGTCTGAGGCAGGGGCTCAAGAACATTACTACTGTTGTGCCCTGTGCAGGTTTTCTGGTCTGAATTTGAGTCCTGAGGAAACGCCGGAGATGAGTTTTGAAGCAGACGCCCGCTCCTTGCGCCAAGCCATTACCTCTTTTGGAATCATTTCCACTCAGGTTTGCTCATCTTTTTTGATTAACGCGCACTCTCTACTATACACATTTTACCACTTTTTCCTCCTATGCACTTTTAGATGTTTTTTTTTTTTTTTTTTTTTTTTTTTTTTTCTGCAGAAGTTAGAATGTGTTTTAGTTCAGTATTATACTACTGTATTAGATTACTGTCGATCGCTATTATTAACTTTGTGTTGTGGTGTGTGTGAATTGGCTTTGGCTTACACTGTGCATGTCCCAGCTGACAGGAATAGAATGTGCTTCATTGAACTGTCGTAACACTCATTACTCTTCCTACATCAGCAGATGTTGAAGACCTCTGTCTCCAGCCTAACCAGTCAAAGATCAAGCTCTGCTGAGGATTCTTGGCTTGTTCAGAACTGCCCCATCACTGCAAAGAGACCGGTTTGTCCTTTACAATTTACAGGTTTCAATGGCAGAATGAGACTTGTACAGCTACGTTTAGGTTCACCACCTCATGTTGAAGTGTAAATAGCCTGGTTGTTTTGCTTTTACAGAAGCTGGCTCAAGAATGGGGAGGCCCACTTGCTGACTGGCTACTTGCCAGTGGTCCTGTGACCAGTGCTCCAATTGGAAACCGGTCCAGTAACAACCCTCAGGATTGGCTGCTGACCCCTAAAGAGAAGCTTCAGGTGAGTTCGTCTGGCATGTTACCTGGCTGTTGTCTTGACTTGGATGACTTTAACTAACCTTTAGAGTTGAGGTTAGCCTTTACTTGTGATTTCAAAAATGGTTTCTTGGATGGATTACTGATATGATGTTATTTGAGGTTGTTGGGCTGAGAGCCAAATTTTAAGGTTTCTTTATACTTTATCACACAGCTATCTAGGAGAAACCATTATGTATGAAGTTGCTATGTGATTTTTAGAAAACTCTCAATTTCATTCCACATTTATCTGATGTGCCAGAATATGGTCGTTACTAAAGGATAACATGGGAACTGGAACAGCCTGGAAAATCACATGCACCAGAACTCCGTATTACAGAGCGATTAAAACAGCTAAGCACAGGGCTAGTACAAATACATTTTATCAGCAGCTTAATAAGGAAACTGTGTATGGAAAAAGTTTCAGGGAAAGCTGGGACCCAGAGGGAGGACAAGCTTTGGGGGTGTGGTCCCAAGCGTTCTGCCAATTAACCAGCTTTGAGTGGGGGACCCTAAAGAGGCAACCGACCACACATTCCCAGCAACCAGGCCAGAATTTGAATGCTGTGTTTGAGGGAAGAATAGCAGAAGATCCAGTCACCCTCTTGGTGTGAAGCTATGACTCATGGCTAGCCATCACAGGAGTTAATAAAACTGGAGCACAGGATGCATAGAGGCAGGTTCTTGCTGACCGTGCAGCAGCTAGGGGACATGTAATGCTTATATTAATGTAAGCAAACAAGAGAGGCAAAAGATTAGCTGTGGCTCCAGCCACTCAAAATTAGTTGTGTGTTCAGGTTAAAATCAGCGAGAATGTCTCTAAACCAGATCTTGTGGTAACTCTTTATTTAAGCTGGCAAGTGCACATTGAAATGCCAGTCTGTGACCTTGACCTGTTTAAACTTATAAAGTCCCAATGCTGTTTGTAATAGCATGACATAATAAAGGGAGTAGAAAAGGAGGTGGGTTTGGGATGACAGGAGCTCATGGAGGTATTTCAGCGCTCATGTTCTTGTGTATTGTAGCTTATTTGCATTCTTTGTAAGGGAAAAGGTATAAAAATGTAGCTCGGTACTTTTAGTAGTTTTCTGGCATTAATTCACTTTAATTCCCTTTGACAGTGTTTGTATAGCACTTTTAATAATGGGCATTGTTACAAAGCAGCTGTATAAACCGGATATGTATTTAGAATAACCGATAATGAGAAATTCCCTGAGCCAAAATGAAGTAACCTTCAGGAGAAAGACTCAAAAGGGTGGTAACTAGTAATTGCACAATACTGTATTAATGCAATGAAATGTTCAGTTACAAGTTAAGCCAGGACTCTTTAAACTTGCCAACTTGAATAAAGCGGTACAACAGGATTTGTATGGCTAATTTCTATGAATGTTGCCTTGGGCAAAGACCAGTTGATTTTCACTGATCGCTCGCTCTCTTCTTCCAGGCGTATTGCCCACTTGTCCCTTTTGACTTCCAGAAGGCCTGGGGTCAGCTCAAAGATCTAGAGGTGTGGTTGGTGAAGAAGTCCCCTGCACGTGAGCGAACCAACAGCAATGCGAGCACCAGCAGCTCCGTTTTCTCCATTGAGAAGATTGAAGAGAATGACTTCCTAGAGGAAGAGGAAGTTGAAGTCCAAATGGAGCATGATGAGGAGGCTGATGACACCGAGGCTCTTGACGACTGGCTCATCACCCCCAAAACCAGCAAGCCGAAGTCCAGCCCTGTTTCAGATGCAGATCGTTGGAAGCAGGTGTTCAAACCCTTCCATGAGACCTTCTCTCCCAGTGAGTGGCTTCCAACGTCCGACTGTGGCTCATGCTGCGCCTCGCATGTAAAGGCGGTGGAGATTGAGAACCTGGGCAAGCTCAAGTGCCTGAAAACCCCCCTGTCTTCTGCTGCTGCTACTCCCGTTACTCCTACTTCTCCCACTTCTGAGAGTCCTGATCCAGTGGAGGTCTGGCTCCAACAAGCCATCCCTGTAGAAAATAACTGCAAAGCCAATGAGAAATGTTCAAGCTTTGCTCAGTGCGTGTGTGACACCAACTGTGGGAAGGAGGCTCTGAGTGCCTGGCTGCTTAAGAAAGAGGGCAGAGACAAGAATGGCGTGCCCATGGACAAGAATGGCGTGCCCATGGACAAGAATGGCGTGCCCATGGACAAGAATGGCACCAATAAACCAGCCGTGTTTCAGCAGCAGGAGCAGAAGGTGCAGGCCATCCTGGATGCTTGGCTCGATCCTAGAAAAAGTGGAGAAGCTCCGTTTCCATCCTCTTTGTCAGGCTGGGTTTCTCCATGCAAGCTAGGGGGGAAAGAGCGAGCCACTTGTGAGGAGAGGGGCTCTCACATAA
Source organism: Notoglanidium macrostoma (assembly GCA_030068235.1). Lineage (NCBI taxonomy): Eukaryota > Metazoa > Chordata > Actinopteri > Siluriformes > Auchenoglanididae > Notoglanidium > Notoglanidium macrostoma. The sequence continues at coordinate 19,844,641 of JAQQZR010000038.1, read as the reverse complement.
ATTTGCTTAGAGACTCTGCGAGTCCCTTCCACAAACCCCTGAAATCTGAGAAATGGGTGCTACCTGAAATGCACACCGAGACCTCCAGCAAGCAGAACACACCAGAGCCAGACACTGAAGAGGACAAATGGCTTCTACGCAAGAGGGCCAATGTACAGGTAGGGCAGTAGTCTGTGCTCTGTGATGAGACGTGCCTTAAAATTTACTGTCGAATCAGCCGAATTATTTCGTTATGTAACCTTTTTAAGCTTTTTTTTTTTTTTTTTCCCCTCCTCCTGATCCCCACCCTGTCTTATAGGACAGACTTGGTTTTCCCAGAGTATGTGATTTGTTTTCCTGTCTCAAGCTTGATGGGAACAATGAGAAGTGGCTACATCACACTCCTATACAGGTCAGAGCCAGTGCTATTTATGAAACAGGAAATTTTAATTAACTTTTTGGTTGAATAGGGAATTTCTGCTTTTGTAGAAGATATAAAATAACTTCTCTTTTCCAGGTGTGAAGATTGAATCATTCAGTAATCCTTTGGTGGACCTACTGAATTACTGATTGTCCGACACATGATCATCTTTTGCCTTATTTTATTCAAATTTCTATAGGATCCAAGGTCTCTCTCTAACTGTGGTGGCGCTTTTCTTTTTTTTTTGGGTTTAATAATTATTTGCTTAACACTGTGCAAGGCTTTTCAAGCAATCATCTCCTAAAATTTAGTTGAAGTTATTAAAGAAGGAAATCAAAAACTATTATATTATGTGCAAAACGTGCTATGCCAGCCCAGTAAAACAAATTTTACATGACCATAGGCTGTAAAGGTCTTTAAAGAATGGATGAACCTGATTTATTTAAAGGGAAAAAATTCTTTTAGGCTAAAGGATTGAGTTATTGGAAAGAAATTTGGATGATGAAGCTGATAAAGATCTGATTTTCTGAATCATGCACCTTTAGCATTCTACATATGAGGGGTACCTGAACACCCAGTGGAGAAAATGCTGATTTATTGACGTACTTCATTCCATTGGCCTGAGATGCATGTTGTCTCCTGTTTGACATTCTCGTTCTTAAATTGCATTCATTTTACGAAGCCATGTGTCGTCCTTTTTCTTTTTCTATTCTGTTCGGTTTTTTTTTATTTTATTTTATTTTTTTTTTTTTATATAAATGAATGGTGAAATATGCCTCTGGGTTGGTGACCCCATAGTTTTCTTATGGAGTAAGGAAAGCTGAAATTGCTTGCTAAAATGGCATCTAATGACAAGTACCAGCAGATTTAAAGGAAGACGTGCACACACAGTAAATAATCAGTAAAATATTCTGCACAGTATATTTTGATATATGCTCCTATTCCTGTATTTAAGGTTTGCCACAGTGTATTTAGGAGATTGAGTTTATTCTACATGTCCCTTTGTGTTGTGCTATGTTACAATGTATGTTTAGACTGAGTGGGGGACACTACAGAAATGCCTGAATAAAGTGTGGCAAATGAACATTAGAAAATATATTATCCTAGAACAATTTCTGCTCTGTCACATTAGATGGTTCTCAAAACTGTTGCTCTAGATAGCATGAGTTTGAGAAGAAATATTTTTTTTGTGCAGTAGATTAACTAATAAAGCAAATGTAAAATGTTACACATTTACCAAGAAGCCTTATAAGACAATATTTAATCTTTGCCAGTTCACCCTTATAGGACCAAGGGTTTGGTGCAATACATGGTAACAAAATGTGACTAACATACCCCTTATGTCAGGTTTCTTTTTTTTTTTTTAGGGCCCCTTTTTAAGCCCATTCTCATTCTGAGGTGCAATGCTACACACATGCATCACAGACAAATCCTACACCTGTGCTATTTGGGATATTATTGCTTATATGCGTTCTGTCTTCTCTCTGTACCACAATCTTACTCTTAATAAATATATTTAAACACTGCAAAAGACTTAACACGTTTCTTTCTTTGCTCATGCTGACTGATTAAGTATTAGTTTCATTTTCTGTACTATGCTGGGAACTTGTATGATGAAGTGTGTATGGAGTATGATCTCTGTAACTGTGGCATGGTTGGTTGTGCCAGATGGGCTGTGTATGTGTGTAATTTATAAAAAAAATAAAAATAAAAAAAAAAGTGCATGGATTGTTGAATTTCTAAGAACTTCCACTAATGGGCTTTTTAAAGGCACACCTGTTAACTGAAAAGCATTCCAGCAAATCACGATGAACAGTCTTGCACTCTAAACTTGACCCTAGTATTAAAGTGTGTTATTTGTAATTGCACTATACAGTGCAACCCAAATGAGCATGGGTTCCCCTTTGAGTCTGGTTCTTCTCAAGGTATCTGCCTTTGGTCATCTCTGACAGAGAGAGCGAGATTTTATATACACTTATGTGAAGCTGCTTTGTGACCATGTCTGTTAAAAGCACTATACAAATAAAATTTAATTGAATTCCAGTTGACCACCTCCATGAAGCTGCAAAGCTGTCAGTGTATACACTGGCTACTTTAAGAATCTAAAATATAAATCCTATTTAACTTGTTTGTTTACCACATGGTAGCATTCTATATGGCTAAGTTGTGAACCATCCACTGTTGTCTGGTCATTTGCCATTGTTGAGCTCGCCAGTACGGTGTTAATGATGCACAAAATAGTCAATTCTGACATATGATTTGACAGTATCTGAGATTTTCGGCCTGGACTGGATTTGAGGCATTTGATTTTTTACCCACAGTGAAAGTCGATAGCTATACATTTCAGACACAAATGTAACATCTGGAATTATTACAAGATTTTTTTTATTAACACATTTGTGTATAAACTATTCTTTTAATGTCACATGACTTAGTACAAAATACAGACAAATTAAGTGTCTATCATTGGCTCTGTAATAGACTTATAAAGGGCTGAATCATGGTTTACACAGGGTGCAGGATGTCAGAGTATTTACACCTACTAACTTCAGTTATGCAAAGTGTCAATGTCCAATTAAATATAATGTACAACACTAACCTCTGTAATTATTATAATGCATTGTGCTTAGTAACATATAATCAAATCAGTCACTTGAATTGATGGCAGGCATATACTAATTAGTATTTCACATGAATTTGAATGTGACTGGTTGATCCTGAACACTGCCACATTTCCTCAACGTGGTTGCTTGTCACTTGATTTTTATATGTTGCAATTTCACAATAAAGATGGAAAAGTTTTTGACATGTTTTAACTCTGTTTCATTCTTTAATATCATTTGCATTTAAATCTTGATAAAAAAATCTCAGAGGCAGAGATTCAAAAAGGAAACAGTGTTTTCATAGGATTGACCCATATACCAGGCTGTGACATCTAACAGTCTGCTCTTGCCCCTCTTCTCAGTGGCGAGTGGGCGTGCTACCTTTCAGATGGTCCCAGTTATTGTACAAGGTGTACAGTCCTGATAATGCAAAGCCGACCACACCTCCTCGAACTGCTCCAGCAAGACCCCCTTCAAAACACACAAATGCACCACTGTATTTGATTGGTCTCCCCAGGATGTTGACCATTTTAATAGATGATTATTTTTAACAAGGCATCGACAGAGATACCTCCCCTGCCAGTCATTCTAGTTATTATTCATAATTTATATCCCTCAAATACCCTTAAATATATACTTCATAGAGGAAAAAAGCTATTTAAAAATGTTTTTGCTGTGACCTAGCCCTGTTCAAAATCAAACATTTAACCACTCATTTTGTAGATAACTCGCCAACAACAATTTTGGATGGATGCATGGATGGGCAGATGGACAATCCGAAAAAATAAAGCCTTCAAAAAAATAAAACCAGGCATTGGAAACACGAAGGACTGCAATAACTAAGAGAGTCGATAGTTTAACCACAACATTTAACCCAACTATCTTGAGTCAGGTTACGTTAATGTCACAGATAAAAAGTTAAGGTTTAGTTTTAGAACAATATTCCTGGCCATTTGGTTAAGTGTTCAGTGGATAGCTGTGGCCTGTCAAATTGACTCAGTGACTCTTAACAGCAGTGTCAGAGGTGCAGGAGAAAGGGTTTAGCCAGCCAGAGTTCTTAACTTGCTTAAATGTTGCAGGATAAAGTCTGATAGAGTTCTCAAGTAGCACGTAATACACTCCACACCCACCACTGTGGGAGTCCTGATAACTGTAGGATGAACCAAGAGCTATGTAATGCCTTCAAGACTTTGCTTATTCTATCCTTAATTCGTGCACTCATTCGTGCTGGACCTGGAGAGTACAATGAAATAAAACTCTACCATTTGGCAGCAGCTCAGTGATCCCTTTTCCCCTTAATGTCTCAGAACTAACTAATCAATAGTTCATCATCTCTCCATGGCCCTGTATCTCAGCTGCACGTCCGTTTACTCAGCTGTCATCTGATGTATGCTTGGAATTTTGTTTTGTTTTTTTACATCTTACACACTAAAAGACTTTGACCTTGATGCTACTTGTAAGAAAAAACTTTAAGAAGCTTATAAAAATAGGCTTAACAGCTTAATTACTGCACCTTCTACCTCATCAACCCACACTGTTTTGGATGGCATATGAGAGCTAAAGTGAACTTGGACCGGTCAGTAAACTTGTAATTATGCGCAGGCTGACTACAGAAGTCACTGAGGTCAAAGAGAAATCCGCTGCACTGTTCGTGGCGCTCATGACCGTCTTATCTGTTTGAAACTTTGGTCTCTCCTTTCAGCTGACTGGCAAAAATTAGCTTGCCTTATTCCCCTGTGTATAACCGCATAACTGCTTTCTAGTAACTTCTAAGAAGCCCAGCTCCCCTGAAATGAGCTTCAGAAACTACTATAAACCCTGAATAATAATAACTCTATTATTAATTATCTCTGCACCTCATATGAAAATTAAAAGTTACTCAAATAAACACCTCATCTATCCTATGTAGCATGTCTCTAGAGAAGAGGAGTCGCTGTTTTCATTTCTGTTGTACAAAATTTAAAGGTGTTCATGATTTTATTTTATTTATTTATTTATTTTTCTGAGCTCCTAGCTGCCTTGTCTGATTCACATGCATGATTTTCCACTTTTGAATATAACAGCTCAGAAGATCACTTCAGGAGGTCTGAGAGGCATTTCGTTGTGATTTCTGCTGCAGCAACCATCTTATTTATAAAATAAATAAGAATGAGAAACAAAACATGTGCTTCAGTTGGTATTCAAATGTAATGGGTTCATTTGCATTAATGTATTATATAGTAATCAGATTTCAGTCCGTCTAACTGCAGAGACTTCCGAGTACAAGTGTAAATGTACTCAAGTATGGAGTCGAAATCTTATCAGGGTAGAATTCAGATAAAAGGTGCATAAAAAGATAAAGGTATAAAAGTTAAAATCCGCAGCCACACCAGTCCTTTATAGATAATACTGATGACAGTAGTCCTTAGTATTTGTCCACAAAAACACCATCACTGACACAAATTTTGCATTTTCTTATGCACAACAGAAAAAGAATCTGTTCCCTTCAGCACAGTTAATACTGAATTCCAAAATGCATATACATAATATACATATATACATATATTTTATGGTTTACATACAGTCATCATGGACATGAATGTTATGGCAGTATTGAGCTTTCAATGATTTCTGTTCTTTTTCTGGGAAAACATAAATATTTAATAGAAAAAAAAAAAAGAATTTGGTGCGCAAGTCCTAATTTATTTTAGATTTCTGAAATTAACACCAGGGTCAACATTACACTACATTACATTACAATTACAGGGTCAGCCTGCTTTATCCAATCCACAACTGGAACACTTCGCTGTGTTCAAGTTCCAACCATCTAGCTGAGAGTATGAGGAGATGCTGAGGTTCTTCATTAAGAAAGGCAAAACAGCCCTAGAGCATGATGCTACCACCACCATGCTTAACAGTTGCTACAGTGATTTTCTGTACCTCTGGTTATTGTGCCCAAACAACTCAATCTTTGCCTTTTTAGAAATGATGGTGAAATGAGACACTGTCTCCATTAGCCTGATCAAAATCACCTGCTTTTAGGAAGGAACTTTTAAAGGTTAACTGTTTCGCCATTGTCCGTTAAACCATGTTTTACTTCTGTAAATGAATAATGTAGCTGGATTTCTGTGTACGTCAGGAAAAAGCTATGCCCCTAAGAACACCCAGAGAGTGTGTCCCTCAGACAAACTTCTGTGATGAGCTGTGTTAGCATTATTTAGCCAAGATGTGTACTTCACTCACTATTTGATTTTCTCAGATAAAAAGGTACATACAAACTACATGAATCCCATTTTAATTCATGCACTTATAAATACTTCATAAACTGCTGATTTTATATATATACTGTATATCCATCCATTATCTATACCGCTTTATGTGTCTGGGTCGCGGGGAAGCTGGAGACAATCCCAGCATCTTCGGGCGAGAGGCGGGGTACACCCTGGGCAGGTCGCCAGTCCACCACAGGGCCGAAACAGACAAACAGCCACACACGCTCGCATTCACACCTATGGGCAATTTAGAGTAGCCAGTTGACCTAATCTGCATGT
>JAQQZR010000038.1:19817687-19838008 GCA_030068235.1 Notoglanidium macrostoma | reverse complement strand
AAATAGCACCGTTCACGGCTGATGTTTTTCTATATCTGATGCACTTCACGAGCAAATTTCAAATGATCAGTGGAAAGAATTACCAATTTCAGACTTCAAGACAGCTTCCAACCCCTTCGCTTGCCGTAAAGCAATCTATCGTCCCAGAATTATGTTCTGAAATCAGAAATAATATTACTTGCAATACAAGTGGGTGAATTAAATTATTGGTGCCTATTAAGTAAACGCAGATTAACACGCATGCATCAGCGCGTGCATTATAATTGTGCTGCGAGAAGGTTCATGCGACGTTCACGGCAGTCTTTACGACAGCAAGTCCAAGTTCTGGCCAGATCCCTAGACAAGCCGCAGACGGATTTCTCGTAAACACAGCAGGCAAATCATACCGAGTCGTAGTCGAGCCCCATTGTACCAAGATCAGTGATGTAGCGCAAAAAACGGCTAAATTGACAGTCATGACGACATCGTTTATGATCTGGCAGAGGTGCGGCAGACGCGAACAGTCAGATTACTGCGAGGACCAAAAACGGATATTTTCAGGGCAGATGCTCGGTAATGACTTTCAATTCTAGTTCCTACATTATCTTTGTAGCCTTCCCAGAAACCCTTTGCAGACATAATGCAGACAGGCCGTCTATTCGCCATTGTACAATGACGGGAGAAAACATGATGTCCTAGCCGCGTTTACGTGTAACACGGCCGCCTGGTTTCCAATTTCTGTTGTGAATTTCCATCTGCATTCACTGTGTGCTTCCAAAAGCAGCCATAGTGTGGGAGCACACTGGCCATATGGCAGTAGCTTTCTGAAATTCGTCCTCATTTAAGGCGGTTGTGTCTCTGGCTCGGTAAGTGCTCCTGTGATAAACGGGAACGCGTCTAAACTCGCTTGTGACTTGCTACTCAAAGACAGATGGGGATTAATGCACAAACCTGCCATGTAGTCTAGTATTTCGTGTATGTTGATGTGGAGGGTGTCGGGTACGGTAATGTCCTCACCATGCGCAGAGATGAGCAGTGTCAAGCCCTCAGCTCCTCACTACAGCCGACAACCCAAGCCTATCATGCGCTTAATACTACAAATAAGCATCACATGGAGGCCGAGAGAGTGTGATCGGTGGAGATTTGGCCGATGGAAACGTTTCGAGGTGTGATAAACATGCACACTTGGGTATGCTGTGTGTTTGTGAGCTTGAGCGCAGTTTATGGCGGGCCGATTGAATCCAGGCCAGAAAGATGTGCTTCGTGAGAGGATTGTCCCTATAGACAAGGTCAGCTTGATGTTTTGGAAGATTATTTATGCGAGCGCTTGGTGTTTCATCCCTAAACGTGTTGTCAGCATGCACCATGTCCGATAAAACGATATTATTGCAGACACTTTCGCTGCCTTTCGGAGTCTGTCGCCGAACAGCCCTTTTAATCCGTGGTACCCATAATGCACCGCGCTCCGTGTCTTCCCTCTGTTGTATTTCCTGTATGGCACTGCAATGCTTTGTTTGCTTATTTGCTTTCACTAACGCGGGCTTTTGACAACTCGCTTTGCAATCGGAGCTGCAAAACGATGGTGAGCATAATAAAACACATCGTCTCCTTGTTTATTTACGTTTGCTTGGCTATATGTAACGCTGCAGTAAGTATAAGCTGTGGCGCCGAGGCCCCGCGCAATGAGGAAATAACCTCTCGCTTTCTTACGTGGGCAGCCGCTTTCGGTTTACAGTTGAGTTCGGTGTGACTTCTGTACTCCATGTTCGGGTTTAACATTCTCTGTATACCTTGTATTTAATCTTTGAAGCTTAATTAAACCCTAAGCATAGTACCGAATGCGTAACCATAGTCACCGTGACCTTCCTTACACTACTGGCTATTACAATGATCAGTAATGTTAAGTTGCACTGAAGCAGTTTGAGCCTTGTGTTTGTTTACATCCTGTATTTAATCCCGAGTCTTTTCCTCTTTCTATTTGCAATATCGTGTGTTTGGAACTGTGTGTGCTGATTAATATATTCCTGCTAGGATTAATATAGGCATTTGCATTTGTCTCCTTTTTCTGCTAGGAATTATTGAGGTGTGAATCGAGGCTGAGATATCCAGAGAACTGCGTTGCTTAACTCAAGATTTCAGCAAGACTGGACCATTAAAGAACCGGCTCGATGGAGGATACAGGAACTGACTTAACTTCATCTGAACCAAACGATCTTGGCGCGGACTTTATCACAGTGGAACTCGATACCCAGCCCATTGAGTATGTGGTCAAGTGGGCCGAGGTTGGCTCTAAATTTACTCTGTCCTGCGTAAAAAGGGAATCCGACGAGAGCTTCCCAACTGACCAGCTGGGCAAAACGGAATCTGATGAGAGGTTCTTTGTCCCATATGAGGCTGTGTATGCAGAGTGTGAGGACACAGAAACTGGCCTGATCGCCTCACAGGAGGAGGAGGTAAGGAGTGTCTCGGATGTAGACGAGCACACGGTGCTTGTGAGCACCCAGCTTGGGGAGGAGGAAGAGATCGATGATGGCTCAGACAGCGATTGGGATAAAGGGGGCTCCCATTCGAGAAATAGGCCGTACAACTGCCACATCTGTGGCAAGAGCTACAGCCACTCGTCCAGTCTGGCTCGCCACCTGCACCTACACTCTACAGGTGACCATTTGGCCAATTCCACCTCACCTCTTTCCAAAGTCAGTGGCAAATCAGAGGACGGGAAAAAGCTCCTGCAGTGCAACTTATGTGGCGTGCGATGCAATGGCAAGCGGCTCCTGGCGATCCATAAGAAGTGCCACAAAATCAAGAGACTGCACACATGCAATGCATGCGGCAAGTCATTCAATCACAGCTCGAGCCTTTCGCGCCACAGGCTGATCCATAAAAAAGGCCTGGACAAAAAGCTGAAGCCATTGTACACGACGCCCACATCGGTGCCCATCATTACCCATCCGAACCGCCCGTCTGGCCGTGGGTCAAGGAAGAAGAAATCACAGCAATCAGAAAGTAAATTTGCTGTGGGTGAGAAGCAGTACCAGTGCACACAATGCGACATGGTGTTCAGCACATCTACCAACCTGTCCAAGCACCAAGTGTCTCATGTGCGGCAGCTGCTCAACTCCTACGCGCAGGGCAGAGACACACTGGACAAGTCCTCAGACCTGAAGATCCGCCTGAAGCTCTGCTCGCGTGACAAACCCAATTACTACACGCTGTGTAAGAAGAACAAACGCCGCAAAGGTGGCAAGAAAAGGCTGCCGTTGGCCGATGACGATCAGCCGTATTCGGGCTGTGGCGTCGCCCTCGCCAAGTTCGAGCAACCGCACGCTGGTGACCGGTGCTACACCTGCAATGTGTGCAAGAAGACCTTTGTGCGCTTGTCCAACCTGAAGCAGCACCAGCAGACGCATGCCTCTGGCAAGCTCTATGAGTGCCAGCACTGTGGGAAGACCTTCGTTCACTCATCTAGCTTCTCGCGCCACAAGAAGGTCCACTCTGGGTTAAAGCAGGCACCTAAACAATGTAAACACGAGCTGATCGACGAGAGCGCGCCCCTGGAGTTTGAGTCCGAGTGAGAGACCCTCACGTTCCAGAACTGTCCAAGCACAGCTTATGGAAAAGTCCTTATTTTGTGTTTTCCCCCCGTCCTTTCCTTTATTTTTCCCCAACTTTTTCTTATTTTGTTAAAGGACAGATAATTTGGCATTGCTCTCATTGTGAAGTGGGTGTGATGTCACTGGCTGTGTGTTGTCAGCAATAGGCATCGATATAATAATAATAATAATAATTTTTTTCATTTAATTGTTTTTTTTTTTTGTTGTTTTTTTTTTGGATGGGGTGATTGTTAGAGGATGTTCAGGCCATCTTTGGCAATGTAAAGTATAAAAGATTTGTACATTTTTGTTGACATTCCCTTTTTGGTCACGGTTAGGGACAGTTAATTTAAAGGCAGGGTAATAGTTTTGCCAGTTCTCTAGTGTTATTTATGTCTACCTTTGTATTTGTAGTCATTCATAACAAAAAAAAATTGACATTAGCATTGCAGGTGTTAAATATTTTGGATGCTTGCACTAAGCACACCCGAAAACAAAATGAAGTACTTAATAGAAAAGTCTGTAGGGTTAAAAATGGTAAAGAATAATTGGAGCCCAGTGTTGCTGTTAGTGGGCCTATAGTAATTTGTGTGGCTTACAGCTCCCCAAAAAGACACTGAGAAGTTGTTAATGGATGGGTTTGAGGTTCGATGTCTAGAAAAAAGTTTAAAAATTTGACCTTTTTGACCAGAGATTCTGTCAACTCTCCTCCTTTTACCTTAGACCAACAAATATGATCATCTAATCTCCTCATATTTTCATTTTTCTTTTGGCAACTGGTTTTATTAAAACACATACATACACTCAGTGGCTTGTATTCGTTGGTTCAAATTTAAATGTTAAATTAATATTTGGAGACTTGATTGTGTGTCCTGACCTGCCAAGTAGAATAGCATTCTTGAAAGAATTTCTTTCTCCTTGTTCCACAAGTCAGATTTTGCTCTGCACAGTGCTCAGTTCTCTAGTACTGTTCTTCCTTCATCTGAGTGATTAAAGAAGGAAGGTTCTGAAAGGTTACTCGTCCATTTGTCAAACTATGAAATCCATTTGGGTTACGCAGAACTGCAAATTGCGGTGCAGCCATCAACAGGAATGCATTCAAAAATGGTGACTTCATATAAATTAGCGTGTGTGTGTGTGCATGTTGAATATATTGAGAGAATATACTCACCAAAATATATATACATTTTAAATATGTGCATATGTGTAAAAATGAAAAATGCCATGAAGAAAGTTATAATGTGTGAATGATTTGTGAATAATAATAATAATAATAATAATTTATGAAATATCCAGGGGATTTCATATTTCACCACGCATTGCACTATTGATAAAAAACCAAGCACTACATACCTATGAATTTGGAATTACATGAGCAAAAAGTGGGCCATGCTAGATTAAAATTTTAAAATATTAATGCTTTTTTTTTCTTCTTTTTTTTTTTTTTTTTTTTACATCCACCCAGTACTCTTCAGACCTGTTTCAAATATTTGATTTATAAGACAGAAGTATAGTTAGCATTCATTCCACATTCGTGAGTTCTGTTCACGAAGTCCTATGATGCTGACAGTGACTGAGCGCCACCAAAGCTTTTAGGAAGCAACTGTACACATGCACTCGATTGGCTCTCTCTCTCTCTCTCTCTCTCGGCCGTGCACCTCAGCAGCGTTTTCTCTGTTCTCTTCTATGTCCACGTCAACTTGACCTTCTGCTTAACCATTTGTTGTTCAAACAGGTTAAATAGCAATGACTAACCTCTTTTAAAGCCATTGCTTGTTTGAACTACGGATCTGTCAGAGTTGTTGAGTTGCACAAATCGAGCACAGCTCTGATATTGGACTCCGATTGGTATTCTGGAGAAAAAACAAAGGAACAACATAAATATGCTTGGTACTCCGATTTTCTTCATTTATTTGTTTTGAAATAATTCCTCTGTTCACCTTGAAGCTGAGGGTCAAATTCCCTTAGTAAAAACATTCATTTAATCTTATTAGTCTTTTCTTGCATCCAACTTGCTTCTGCAGTAAACAGGTCTCTGCTTGTTTTCTGCACTTTTCTCCCATGTATGGGTCATGTCCATATCATTACCTTCTGTTTTTAACCGCTGTCATTGTCTCATTTTTTTGATGCAGCGGACCTACATCTAATATAAGAGGTGTATGTTTTTGTGTTGTGTTTGCCATTAGAAGACAATTTATGAATTTTCTGTCTTGCAATTTTGTAATAAACCATTGGTTCAAGCAGTATGTCTACATTTCATAGTCCTCAAAATATATAATTTTAAATCTATAATTTAGCAAACAGAAATATTTACCTTGTGTTTGGGTGCAAAATAGGTGTGCTCCTGAAACAGCTGCTCAAATCACTAACCATCAGGTTAACACTTTTCATTCATTCATTCATACTTGCATTTGTATACAAATAACTAATTACCAGAAATTTCATTACCGCAATACATTGTACAATATCATTTTGCAATTTAGGAAACTGTAAATAAGGGTCAGATTGAACCAAACTTGGTTATTTTCTCATTGTTCCATTATTCACAAAGTTACAGGATTTACAGTCGGGGTTTATTGTCACGAATGTACACTTGACATCAACTTAGAAATTTTGTTCTCAGGACATCTCTTGTTTCATTTATTTTTAGCTAGAAGTAGTGGGCATTGTTTGTTACAGTGGAAGTGCGCACATCGTAATTTGGGACTAGTGAAAATAATTTGAAATCTGTTCAAGTATTAGCTTTGGCGTGTTTTTTGACGTGTTGTCTGCGGTCTGCAGACCATATTTCAGGCCTGAGACGTTTTCATATTTACAATGCAGTTCAGTGTTCTACCATAAGGCGGCGACAAACCCATGTGAAGCTGTGCGTGCCTGTGAGCGGGTGAGGGAGAGATCGTGTAGCGACAGGAGCTGCTCAAGCTGTTCAAAATATTAGCTTTAATTTACAGATGTTTATCTGAACAGCATTTGGAGTTATACAAAAGAAAAGATACTTTATTTTCAGCTGTAATTAATTTAAGTTATACTGAGTATGTTATACTCTGCAGTCATGTATTAATAGTTTCATAAAAGTAACAGATGAATGTGAAATTTATTTTAATATATTTTAACAGAATCAAAAATTTAATTTCTATTTTCAATACTTCCCTTGGGGGTCAATGATTGCCTGAAGTCTGGACACCGTAGACATCCCCAGACGCTGGGGTTCTTTGCTGCTGATGCTCTTCCAGGCCTCTACTGCAGCTGTTTTCACTTCCTGCTTGTCGTTGGGGGCGTTTTGTCCTCAGCAAGTGAAATACATGCTCAGTTGGAGTCAGGTCTGGTGATTGACTTGACCATTGTAGAGCATTGCACTCCATCTGTGCTGTGATGCATTGTCCACAGGGGTTTGAACCATTTGGCTTAATCAGAGCAGATAATACAGTGTAGCCCTCCTTCTTACTTCCTCCTTCTGCTTTTGCCAGCAGTAAATCAATAAATACCAGATCCACTGGCAGCCGTACACGTTCATGCCATAAGAAGAGGTGTGATGAGCAGTTTCATTGCAGAGACATAGCTGCTCTCTCTCTCTCTCTCTCTCTCTCTCTCTCTCTCTCTCTCTCATGAGTTTTGCATGCATGGCACCTTTTAAATAAACTTAAACAGGCATTTTCTACGATATTTCAAAATGTAACACAGGCATTTTCAAAACATAAACTTAATCATCTGCCTGCACAACCCTGCTGAAAACCAGTGTGTAATTCATACACTGTCAGTGATGGTTCATCCATAGGTAGGTGGAACAGAGCCTACCATTTATATCAGACATCTAACACATTTTAATATAAATAAAGTCCTCATTCACAATTTTATGCATTTTAAATTCGGTTAAAATGCCAATTACCTCTTTTGAGTTATCAACAAAAAAACAAACAAATAAATAAAATATTTCACAGATATGAGCCCACGTTCTGTTGATTTGCTCGCCTCTCTAGATACTGCGCAATCTCAGGCAGGGGGCGCTGTGGAGTCATTATACCGGTGTTCTCACGATTTGTGCTTCCTTGTCGAAAAATGCTAACATAGTGCAAATCAGTGCGAGAATAGATAACAGAGAATAAACTCGATCTTAGCCGTAGCCCAGAACCTAACCCTAACCTTAATCATGAGACTTAAAGCTTAAAGTTAACGCTAAATCCTACATGCTGCGCGTTAAGCCTAACACTCAACCGCAAAGCACCATATCTCGACAGGTAGCGCAAATCGACAGAACACCGCCCACTAATCTGATTGGTCGAGGGGCGTTCCAGGGGTCGAGCGGTGAGATAGCTGATATTTCGCATAACGGCACTGGGGCGTTTCACTGTGCGTCACTCGTCTGTACATACTATTCTACTTCCTGCTTCGAAACAGTCACTACGGTAGCGTTGGCGGCATCAGTGGACATGGTAAATGATACTTTTCAGGAATATAAACTTTTGACTTAAAAGATGAAAGCTCGTCAGAGGAAGATGGGACGCCAATTTACCCGGAAGCACGTTTAACAGGAGAGTACAAATAATTGTGAGCTTGCCAGCTAGCCTATATGCTATACAATTCGTGTGGCTTCTTTTGGGATTTATTTCCGCTAGATGAGCAAAAATAAACAGAACATTTGGGCATATTATGTTAAAAATATCCCATACTCGATATTAATTTCTTTATAGAACTGTCGTATAAAAGCACAGAATATCAGCACGGCTGTGATTTGTGATCTCCAGTACATCAGCACTCCCTCTTGTGTGATATTGCCTAATTATGACATCTAGTGGTCGGAAATGGGAACTGCAGCAGCTAAAAGGGGTTCCTTGCTCCATGCTCACTTGTCAGTAGAGGATGAGACCCGGTCAAGATTAATAACGGTACCTTAATAACATGGCTGCCAGATTAAAAATTAGTTTTAAAAATATCTTGGGCCGCGATCTTGTTTCATAGCAAATAACTGAAATTAAATCTAATACATTTCCCCAAAAAGGCAAAGTAGAAGCACAGACAGTGTATATTATACACAAAGCAATTTGTAATGTATGATATATTGCAAAGATTTTCCGAACATCACAAATGCAGGTGCAATGCTTGTTTCCCTGTGCAAAGGCTGAGAAAAAGATGAACATGTTTTCCAATGCCCAGCTTTTGGGGCTAGTTTCAGGTAATTCATGTGGGCTATGAGGTGTATTTGGGCTGGAAATGTTGCTGAAACATGTAAACCCTGATTACCTTGAACACAGTTAAACAAAGGCATGTCGCAACGAGCTGCCAGTCTGTATGTAAAACTTTACTAGCCTATAGTGAGATACGCAGTGTGACAGCCTCTTGATTTAATTTTGTTTGAGGGTATGTTGTCATTAATGGCGTCCTGCTCCACCAAAATCTATGATCACCTTCCGCTGGACATTGTTTATAAGGATTATGAAATTGATTTGTAAATTTGTTTAAAAAAAAAAAGTTGTATCAACAAAAATGTGACAATTGTTTCCAAAAAAAGTCTAAACAGGCTTGGGCTTGTTCTATTCCTTGCTACAAAATAAAGTTAGCTACATAGGTACACATACTGCACACCCAATGTGGTTTCTGTTGGCTGCCTCATCATTTAGTGGCAACATGGCAAAAGTGATCGACTTGAATATCTTGGTCGATATGTTGTATGCTGATCACTTTTGGCTGATTGAGGCTTGCAACAGATTGTAACTTCTTCGGTGCTATGCACAGTCAATATAGGCTACCTATAAAAAACAATAAGTGTGTACACAGTGAAACTTTTTTTCTTCTGTTTCAGCACAGCAACTGTTATTATTATTATTATATTTTTGCAAATTCCCACAGTTATCTCCTGTGAAAATCCTGGCATGAGTAGAAAAATCAGGAGTCAAAATAGCAGAGAAAGCCTAATGACACCACTTTGTATGAACTACATTTTTTAAAAGCCCAATAAAATTTGAAGTCAATTCAGTCTTAGCAGTTTACACTTTCAGTCCAACAGAGGGCATCAAACTATCGAGGTAAGAACCAGCACTAAAAATGACCTTTCTGTATGGTGTTGGCAAATTAAGCAGTTACCTGACCACCCATCTGTATCACCTCGAGCTAACAATTTTATGTTGATTGAAATATAACCATGCATGTAAATATTTAAATGTAAATGAAATACCATTTAAACGCACCTTGGATTGGTTTATTTGGAACCAAACTGGTTTTAAACTCTGGCCTGCAAACGTTTTTGCACACAGTTCACTGGTTCTGGCAACTCTGTGTTCCTTTTATGCAGAGTGTATGGAGGGATCACATCGGACAGATAGATGAAAGATTGTGCAGGGATGGAAAGAAACTGGCAGCTAGGGAGACAGACAGAGAGAGCGAGAGAGAGAGAGAGAGAGAGAGAGAGGAGGAGGAACAAGTTCCCATTAGAATTCTGGAGCTGCAGCTGTGAGTTCTCGGGCCGCCGAAGTGAGGCAATGAAGTTTGCCATTGTTGCGGAGCTCACAGGCCTTGGCTTCCTGGCAACCGTGAAGTGAATTAGCCAGGCCTTTCTGTGGGTCGAGAAACAGCTCCTCTGTTCCTCAACAAAAAGCCCATTGAGATGAAGGGCGCGCTGGCCTCCCCAGGCCTCCTGAAAGGCGAACCCCAAAGCCAGCAAATGAAAGGCCCAGCTCCTGCTAAGGCATCGGCTGCTGTGGGAAATGCGGGTGATGTCATTATCAATGCATTTTCTTACTGTTCTTGTTGCTTTCCTAAACCCCCCCCCCCCCCTTCTTCTGTTCACACTCACCCTCCTATCCACCCTACTGTTCTCTTCCTGTTCCATTTAGATCCCCATTATGGGGCTGCATCTCACTGCAAACCCAAAGAAACCCTCAGACTGGGTTGCTATGGAAACGTGGAAACAGTGCAGGGGTTCGAGGGTAGCGGTCTTTTAAATCTGTTTGGAGGCGATGAGACGGGGACGGGTGGGGCGTGGGGACGATGAGACCGGAATGAGCAGGAATTTGGACATGTTTAAAGACAAATTTGTAATCCTTCAATTTCTAGGCTTTTACTCCAACAAAAGTCTAATGGAGTCTGTGATCTCAAAAGATCCTCTACAGTCAAGCCAAAGCCTTTTTCACAGATACATGCTGCGAATGCTAAATACAGCTCAACTGCTGGAAAAATATTGAAGTGCTGCAGCATACTGTCTTTTCTCATCTAGCTAAAATTTCACTTGGATTGTTTTAGGCAGTGCACATCATTACTGCAGATTTATCTCCTAATTTCTTGAGGCATTTCTCAGATATCGGTATTCCGTCAGGCTAAGTAGAGACGGAAACATACTCAGAATTATTGGCAGTGACAAAGCATTGATTAAAAGAGGCATAACGACAGTATATGTGTAGCTACAGCGTACCAAATCAGGGCTTTAGGGCTGAGAGAATTCTTTTGAAGATGGAAAGGTTCTCACGGTACTTTGCAAAGAGACTTTTCTTGCTCATTTGGCTTCCATTCAGGGTCACTTTAGGCTAATTTTAAGTGTCACTATGGTGTTTTTCTGTTGGATGCTAAACAATGACAATAACTATTTAGAGCTCTACCGATTCTCACCGAGCTTGGACTACGGAGGGAATTTACATAAGAAACATAGCCTGACACATTCTTTGGCTGAAAAAAAGAGAAGTGGGAGAAATATCTCCTTTTTTTTTCAGACACACTGCTGCATTTCACCCTCTGAGTGAGTTCGAGCTAAACGAAAGTAGCGTCTACAGTCGTCTACAGTTAAGTGATCTGAAAGCAGTTGACATTTACATCTGAGAATAAATTTTGACTCAAGAATGATTTCACAACAGCAGCACTTATGATGATCACATTTTTAATGTATGCAGGATTTCAGTCAGTTCTTTTTCAGCCACACTTTAATAAACACCACACTAATTTCTGCTTCAAAGGCCATTTGTGAATATGTATTTATATTCTAGCCTTTTTTTTTTTTTTTTTTTTTAAACAAAGTTATTCTCTTTCTCTTCAAGGTTGAACATAATTCTTTCTTCTCGCCTTATTAGCAAATGCAAGCACACGTAAATAATACAAGGTCTTGGTAGGTGTTGTTTTAATGGGCTTCAGAATATGTCAACGTGGACTGTGAACTAGATAAGTGAAATAATTCCTCCTCTCTTACATTAGAGGGGTTCATGTTTGCAACGCAGCAACACCGCACAGGGCCAGCAACTCATAAAACAGGCACCACTAGCTCTTGCAGTGAGGAGAACAAGATAGCACTGTGTTTTATTATTTTTTTATTTTCTGAAACTAAATGTGTTCTTCAAAATGTTTTTGGATAAATACAGTGAACTCCGTAGTTAAGAGCAGTGAAAATGTGCGAAAACGAGTTGCATGCAGTGAGTGATATTTTGAGCGGAAACTTCAACTGACATGGTGTAGTTTTACTTCAGCATTTTCTTTTCAAGTGCATATTCACGTAGCCTCCTGAAACCCACGTTCTAGTAGTGTGTGCTTTGTCATTTCTCTTTCTTAGCACCTGATAACTACTGAACTCGATCAATGCCGTCAAAGAGAAAGAAGTCTGGCAGGAGACTGTGAGGATCTTATCGAGGATATACACAAAATGTAGTTGCAAGAAAATGTGTTGTCCTCATATGACGGCATTGGGGTCTTTAATTAAATTAAAAATTAATAGACTTTTTCATGTGTATCCCTACAGTCAATATTTAGTGAAGCCTCCCTGTAGAGAAGAACAGCACTGAGTCTCTTCCTCTAATGTCTAAACACGTCGTAGAAGGATCTTGCTCCACTCGCCCGTGCAGAACCTTTTGCCGCTTTATGTATTTTGGTTTGTCCACGCTTTAATTTGGACCACAGGTTCTGAACAGAGTTCAAATCCAGACACTGCGATGGTCATCAAATCTGTCGTAGAAATCATGATGCCATTACTGTTCACGTGGGCACTCCTGAAACTGTGAAACAGCCATAAAGGATCCACAGCCGTATTTTACACCGGGTACAGAAGATCTTCCTTGTGACGATGAGCGTGGACAATTGCGATTCTGACTACCCCAGTGCCTGATGAGATATCTGCCTTGTGAACCTGCCTGATCCATCCTGATGCTCTGCTTCTACTTCACCTGAGGATCACTCATGAGAATCGTTGAGGATGACCCCACATGGCGAGCCAACAGTTTGTTTGTACCACACAGATAAGATCAAAATGGCTGTGGATGTTTTTACTTGGACAGCCTAAAGACTGCACTTGCTAAAACCAGGTTTTGCTCAAATCTCAGTCAATATGCAGTGAGTTAACTTGAATACTATAGACTTAAAACAAAGTGGCTCTGATATTTACACTGAAGATCCTTTCAACACTGCTTGACTCTTTAGTGTACAGTTGTGGAAGAGTAATGACTCGTAATCACACTCTCTGTGGTCACACATGAGCATATGTTTCCCTTTTGAGTCTGGTTCCTCTCAAGGTTTCTTCCTATTGTCATCCCAGGACATCTTTCCATGCAGCTGTCGCCTCTGGCATCATTTCGGTAAAGCCAAAGTTCAAAGTGCTGTAGAAATAAGATTGAATTGATTTAAATATGCAATGTGAGGTGCAGGTGCTGCATTTCGGGGGTTGCTCTCAGGAAGGGCTTCGTCTTCTTTCATCTTCTAGCTCGTTTGTGTTTAGGTCGTGGTGATGAGTCCAGGGTTCGATGTGGGGCTCCGGTTACTGTTTGCATCGAATGTGGCTATGCCCTTTGAAGGTTGTACATAAAAAAGAACAGAAAAAAAAAAAAAAAAAAGGCGTTGGGGGGGGATCAATCACTGTATTGTAGTACTTGGGAATACTACAAAACACAAATATTCCAAACAGAATGTTTTTTGTTAGTGACAAAGCATACAAAAGGCATACAAATTCTCCAGTTGCTTTTACCTTTAATATATTAATGTATTTTGAAGAGACTGAAACAAAACCTCCATTAATAAGAATTAGGAACTGGCAGTTTTTATTTGATGTGCGTGTCTGCCGAACGTTTTAATATGATGAGATTGTGGAACGATTAAAGCACTGACGTTACCGAAAATGAAACTACTTGTGACAACCGGAGTGAGCAGAAGCAGAGCACAGATCCAGTGCTCCGGTGCAGAACGCCTCTCCGGCTCCAGAAAGCTGAGCTGGAGTGCCCCGCTCCAACATGAAGGTCAGCAGTGTTCCTCGCATGGCTAAGGTGATCCCTGTGTTCCTGCTAAACACTCTCTGAGGACCCTTTAACTCAGCCTGGTCGGCTCGCTTTTCCTCAAGCCCGCGTATCCTAGCAGTCCCCTCTGCATTTTAGCAGCACAATTACTCTCTCATTAGCCTCATCCCCTCCCTCTCTCCCGGGCCCACTGCATTGTGTTACATTAGGATAAAGAGGGCAGGCTAATGTGTGTGTGTGTGTGTGAGTGAGGGAAAGGCAGCTCTTAAGAGCAGTGTCTGATGTTTGCCGATTCAGGGGGAATGTGATCTCACCCGGAGCTTTGTCTCTTATTCTAATCTGGCTCTTCGTTCCTCTGTCCACCCAGCCTTGCTCTTTCTCTGCTCTGCCTGATTCTCATTTAAATTAGCCGATTATTTTAGACAGCCCCAAATGAATAAGATGGTATTTAATGCTACTGTATAACTTCTATGACTGTGGGTTAAACATAACTTCAAGACTGTAGCGTTCGCAACGTGATGTTCATGTTTATGAAAATCAGATTTTCTATCTGTCCACCTTCAAATTGTATTTGTATTTGTAATTGTATTTCAAAGTCGCTTTTACTTTGTAAACATGAAGGAGCTCCTGGGAAAAGGGCTGTGACTACTTGGTGTGACATCTTTTTACAACAAAAGAAAACGTTCCCTGTTCACAGACATCACGCTTTCCACAAGTACACCGCTGTATTAGTGGATGCTTTCATTACAAGGTGGACCAGTTTATTTCACTGTGCATTCCTTATCTCCGCAGCAATGCAATGCATCCCAGACTTAATATTCTCTCTCGCTGTCACTGCATAATTGAAACCCCTCTACACACTCGAGTGCAGACACAGCTGAGAGAAGCGGGGAGCGGAGGCGAGAGTGAAGGAGGGAGAAAAGTCAGGCGGGTGAGCCGTATGTCCCGCAGCTATGGTCATGTGCTCTTTTTCTCCCCAGCACAAACAAACACTTTCATGGCTGAACACCCGGTGGCGACTCAAGATGCGATTTCTTCCCCAAAACAGCCAGCAGGATCCTCGGCATGCCTTATCAGTGGTGAGCAGAGGAGCACAGAGGCCCAGGCAATTTGAGCCCTGTGATAGACACAGTAATTTCCGCTGCACATGCTCAGACTTGAAGAAGATGATGCAGAGGATGCGAATGAGGGAAGGATGTTGCACAGAGAAAGGGGTGAAAAAGGGCTGAAGAGACAATGGAAGGCAAACACAGGGGGGCATTGCTCAACTGAATAAACACTGCTGTCTTCTCAAATTATCTGACTATTGTATGATGGCTTGCGCGGTGTAATGCAGTGCTGCTGCTGGAGCTGATCACGATTATTATTCCCTTTCATTCAAGTTTGGTAATGCGTAGCATGCTGGTAAAGACGGTAGGCAACGACATCATACCCCGTGTGCAATTTTATGGCTCATAATTGTGGCTTTGCAGTCAAGAAGAACTCTTTAGCATTCATAGAAAATAAAAATAAATATCTCAAATCTACTGTAATTCTATGCGAACATTGATTTTTTTTTTTTTTCCAAGAGTTTAATCTAAACAAGCTCACCTGACCGCATTCAGCATTATGACTAGGAACAAGAATGTACAGTATTACGTTGATGTAATGTGTAATCGTAAAACGATGACGAGTGTTAAGAGTTGCCCATTTAAGTTTCACCGACTGACACACTGGGATTTATTTATTTTTTTGAGCTTAAACTAATTTAGTATAATGTGGCTATGAGACTAAATCAACATGCCAACCGAGGTGGGAAAAGAATGCTAAGTATTTTAAATCTTAGCATACCTAAATGTACTTCAAGTGTGTTAATGATTAGTTATCTTGAAGCGGGTTATTTTGGGGAAAAAAAAGATTTTGTACCAAGTATAATTTAGTTGCAATTAATTTGTAGAACAAGCACAATTTGAAGTGAATTTAGTGTGCTATAGTGGAACAGTTTGGCTTATGTTACAGTATGTAAGTATGTGGCTGCATTACATTTTTAAATGTACAAAGTATTTATTGCAAAACAAAGTTCAAATAAGTGCACGTTAGAAATTACAAAGAACATTCACGTTAAGTATATTTGCATATAATATATTCCTAGAAAGTGTACTCTATTACAATTATTTTAATGTGTGTTAAATGTTTTATTGTGAAAATTGGTAAATGTTTGATGTTTAAGTACTTTTCGTATATTTAGACGGTACAATCCTTTATTAGTATATTTGCAGTGTGCTGTTGAAAATTTGAATCTATATGAAATACAATAAAATATATATTTTGACTTTTTCACCAGGCAAAGCACAGGCAGTGTGTGTGTAATGTGCTTTTTTGTGTCCTCTACGTAATAAATAGCACCGTCATTTGAAGAAAACTTAGTCATTAACTCTAAGCAGGTGTGTCATAATAAAAATTTTTGATAAACGTTTCATATAGAATTTTGCCCTGTGGAAAAAAATTGACTTTGCTCATCATGAAAAACTGGTGGTCTTTTCATAGTTTAGTAGCCTAAATGTTTATCAGCATTACATTTACATTGGCCAAAGCATGTCCAGTAGAGCAGGGTGAACTCCTGCGCTTACAACTTACTGCTCCCTTCTTGAGTAAACTGCACACTGTTGAACTTAAGAAAAACGGACTTAAATTGAAGGCCGTATCTAAGACAAGCTTCTGTTTTGGGCAACGTCCAAAAAACCCATTAGCACATTACTGTCGATGAAAATGCTTAAGTCTGTAGTTAATCCTGGATCTGAATACTGATGTGTGCTGTTTCACTTTTAACTCCTCACTACTGTCCATTAAGTCGACTCTGAGTATGGCCCAATGAGTCCAGTAAGTATTATATGGCTCTCTTTAGAGTTAAGTATATTTCTTATTCCTGTGCATTAGGTAGGCTTCTTTTGAATCAAATGATGAAGACTGTCAGAGCTCCAATTGGTGGGGATAAATAAAATACGGCTCTATTCATTTGGAAAGTGCTCTCTTGGCACAGCTCCATTAATATCAACATCCTTTATAAATATACGCAGTTCCACTCAGGACATTAGAAACTACCAGTGAAATTTTACTGGCCACATTTGGTCACCAATATGTTTTTGTTTTACAGTTTGTTAGTTTTTTTTCCACAGTTTATCACATGTGGTAAGGATTCTTCATATACACATAGCACTGAGACAAGGCATTTAATGTAGTTTATTACATACATATAAAATAATATAGAAAAATAAGGTATAAACTTGTAACAATGGCTGTTGATACAGACACATATTTTCTCATAGGCAATACTTGGGTAGGGACACACATAGCATGAATCTAACACAGTCTGCATGTGTGAAATACACTTATTCACTCATATAATAAAGAACATTCACAGAAATAAAAGCAAGAATTTTGAGAGGGGAAAAAAAAAAAAAAATCAGAAACCAGCACAAACCAGATTTCTACTTTATTTCTTATTAAATCGATATCATGCGATATTTAGTATGGTGTTGCTGATCCATAGATAGATCTAACCTGTATTGTACTGCATTGTCAAGCTTTTTTCCATATAATATTTTCAAATTTGACCATTTTCATAATCTCAACTACTAAGACATACAGGCTCTTTTCATCTTATTCCAAAATACAGTCTGAACGTTAATTTTAATACCTTCGTAATACCTACAATAATACGGTCACGGTACTGCAGAATTAAAACTGAAAGTGGTGGTGAAGCGAGGATGGTACAGGAAGACATGTTCAATGACTCAGAGACCCCCCACAAGACATCAGAGGCCATTTTGTTGCATAGTAAAGAAAGATTTGGGGGATGGGAGACACGCAACACATGGTGCAGTCCAGCATGGGCAGTGCACACAGCTTCCACTGAAAAATACAGTGACGCTGGTGCAACTTTGCTGCAATTCACTCGTATTGCAATGGTTTTCAACTGTTCACAGTGGCATAATGTATTATTCTTCGACTGAAAACACAAGACAATTAATTCCACCATAAAGGTTCACAGATTATTAAAGGATCACTGGTGGAATATTGGCTACAATATTAAAAGTGTAATCCAGATGTCTGAGGCTGGAGGCATGAATGTTTCTCAACTTTATTGAAGCATACTAATTAACCAAAGGGCTCATATAAGCTATTTACATTTCCTGTTTGAGGATTTAAGGATTAAGACTCAGATTTAGAATTTACATTCAGTGCAATATTACATGTCTTCAGTAATCACTGACTTATGTTGAACTGAAAGGGGAGAGAAGAGAAGAAGTGCGCGACTTGTCCTCAGAGAAAGCCGTGTGCACTGAGTGCCGGTCTGCTCATTCGCCACTAATGATGACACATTCAGATTGAAGACACCATGAGAACCAAAATAAGGCACTTTGTAATGTTTCCGTTTCAACCCCCCGTCAGCAGAACGAAAAGGTTGGTTTGGTCATCCGTTTCTACATCCAATTACAGAAAACGGGATTGTTTTCACATAAAGGGTTTCGTGTTCTCTTTTTTCTTTTTTTCACTTTACAATACTTGTAGAAAAGATTCAATTGTAAAAATATATACTTTCTCTTCCCCTGAACTGGAGGATAATAAAGGTTTTCTGTACAGATGTTCTTTGACTTGGGTTTTTTTTTCTTTTTGTCCTCTTCGAACATTTATCTACAAATGTAATGATACGTTTATACAGCAGATAGGCAAAGCATGGCTTATACATCCTCAGAAAAACTCGTGCACTGAAAAGTGTTCGATTGTTTGTTGGGCAAAATGCGAAACACACTGCTCCATGTTCATCATTCGCTTTGCACTGCCTATATTAATGCGCCAAATCTCATTAAAATGAGTCAGAATTCCCTTTGATCCCTTAATCAGTTTTCAGAGAAGACGACAGAGTTGTGATTTCACACAGCTAATGTACAGGGACAGAAAGGTGCATGCACTAATGCCACACCATCACATAATACATTCAGAAAGATGTGTCCCCGTCACACCTGGGTAACGGGCAGAGCAACGAGGGCTGTTTCTTTCCTCTCTTGACTGAAGGCTGGGTCTGTGTTTGCTTGGAGATCTGAACATCATGTGTCATGTGTTGTGGGGCTGTAGAGTATGCGGTAAGTGTAAGCATGTGGGTGAAGGATCAGGTCAGAGTGGGCTAACCGTTATTGCTTATTGCTTACAAACGACTCAGTGCAGCTCTACAGTGGCAGGACGGTCCGCTCCCTACAGACCTTTTGAACTGGAGGGCGTCTTCCAGGCCTTGCTGTGTGTCCACAGATCAGGTGCAGAGACGCTGCTTCTCCACTGCCAATGCAGTGAAAGCTGTTTAATGCTCGCTTTCGTTCTATTATTCACTCATTTTGTTTTTTAGAGCAGAGAAGTGATCTGCAGGCAGGCAATGGGCAGGTCATCATTGGGTGAAGTTGAGAAGTCAGAAGGTCAGGGGTTAGTTGCCGGTGGTGGCTGGGTGGTTAGAGAAAAGGAAACAAGGAAAAAACAAAGGAAAAAGAAGGGCAACAAAAGGAGGGAGGAAAAGAAAAAAAGATACAGAGGAGATTAGTTTCAGCTAGTGAAGGCAGGATGACAATATGATAAACCCATCACAATTAGGCTCCAGATTGAACTGAGTCAAACCTAAGCTTCACTACGTTCATGCCTTACACAGCACCCGTTCAGTAATGTGTTAGACATGAAATGACTTGCGTTTAACAACTCCAACTGTGGGTTCACTGAATATGGGAGCACTGGAAGAACGGTTGGCATTCATCTAGAGAATGCAGTAAAATCAAAGCATGATTTTACTGACAGGATGGCAGCCAATGTGAACCAATAGGTTACATGAAGGAGGAAATGAAAAGAGAACATTCCTGACAAACAAAAAAGAACCCAACTGTTGTAAACATGTCTAATGGTTAGTAGCAGTCAAGTGAAGGGTCAGATATAGTTCCTAATGAAAGGAGAGGACAGACCAGAGGGCAGCCGAAGCAGTGTCTTGTTACCTGACTGCTAGTAAGCACTAGGGCTCTTCAGAGGTTTAAGCGGCAAGCTGATAGTTATGATGGAGATGGATTATAATGTCAAGGAAACAAGTCATTGAACACTGAAATAATTTAGGGCCAAAACAAGTTATTGGATGTTGTCGTACTCAATAAAATTTTTATTGCCTTTTCAAATTCATTTTTTTCCTTCTATTTACAACAACATAAAAATCTTGGCCTTTAATGATACAAAGCAACACTACACGGAATTCTCTAGATAACATAATAGCCATGGAAACACAAGCTGTGGGAATTTTTGCCATTACCCTCAGCTTTGCAGACTATTGACAATTCACAGGACACATCATATAAAATGCTTTTGCATATAAACACTGGAAAAGTCCTGTCGTTCATATAAAGCCCTAACATATATCCAAAAATAGAGGAAAATCTCTAAGGTGGTACTATAAAGCAACTATTATGCATATTTGCCTTTCCTACAAATAGCCCTCTATAATATCACTGCTATTTCTTTGCAAATTGCAAGTAAATTGACATTTCATATACATTCC
>JAQQZR010000038.1:19788225-19807140 GCA_030068235.1 Notoglanidium macrostoma | reverse complement strand
CACACACACACACACACACACACACACACACACACACACACACACACACACACACACACACACACACCCACACACACCCCCCATCTCCAGCCCTTCCTGTCTCTGTATAGGGCTTTTTCCCAGTGTAACTCTGAGCTCTAACTGCTATACCCTGATCTCCTCCATCTGGAGCTCTTAAAGAAATTATCGTGACGTTGAGCACCAGCGGCATTCTGACAGGTGGACAGGAGAAATGCCGAGTAAGTTTCCACTGCAGCTGCACAAACCCAACTCAGTTGACCCATCTTGCTGTAGCACTGAAAAAAATACAGATTTCATGTTTTTTTCCCTCTCTTACCTTTTTCTCACACCCTCTTTATAGAGATAGAGAGTGTGTGTGGGGGGGGGGGGGGGGGTGTAGAAATGCTGTGGTAGGAATTTTGCTAGCAGCTTTGGGTCCACTTTAAAAAGAAGGGTTACAAGTTCAAAGTTATATTGACTTATCTCCTTCATCCTATGATGAAATATTTCTATCCTGATAGGCACGGTCACTTCGAGGATGACAATGTCCCCCATCACAGGGCATGAGGGCTCACTGAGTCATGTGGTATTCACACTCATCACCCCAGTTGAACACCTATGGTTGATTGTGGAGTGACATGTTATACAGCTCGCTGCTGTAACATCATCAAAACACCAATTGAGGCAATATTTTTGTTTAAAAAATTGTGTTTATCCCTCCAGTACTGTTCCAGAGACTTGAGTTTCTTTTAATTTGTCACACACACACACACACACACACATCCATCAATGGTCACATTCAGCTTACATGTTTGTGAGAACAACTGCATCCTTGATGTTAAATCAGACTTGCAGCACAGCTCACAACAGGGCAGTTTCTCTTGCTAACTGAAGAGAAGCAAATACTCTGTCTGATTTTTAAAATCCCTGATGTGTAAACATAGAGAAGAAAATGTGAGTAATCTGATGTCTAGAAAATGCTCAAAGATAATGAGGCAACTCTAATACATGTCTGATTTAAATTGCCCATTACCACTGAAGTATGGAGTTCATTTAGTGCCAACAGTATTAAACAAAATTACAACAACTGCAAGCAAAATATTACGTATCCAAATTTAAAAAGATGCTGCAAATAAAAACTCCTTCTATTTATTACTCTTTCTCCCTTCTTAACTATGATATTTTTGCTTTTATTCAGCGTGAGTGGGCTTTGGAAAGATTTGTAAAACTTAAATATCTATTGGTCCACTGGAATTTTGTTCTCTGGCCTGTTAATACGCCTGCTCAAGCAAAAGCCATTTCACACAGCATGCACTGTATGCCCAAAAGTATGTGGACACTTTGACCATCACACCCATATGTGGGCAGTCCCTAAACTGTTGCCACAAAGTTGGAAGCACACAATGGTCTAGAATGTCTGTATATGCTGTAGAATTACAATTTCCCGTCGCTTAAAAGAAGCGGCCCAAACATGTTAGAGGATGACAGTGTCCCTGTGCACAAAGACTATGTGATGCTTTTGGTTCTCCGATTTCAAAGACAAAGACAGTCTGCAGGTAGGCTAACTAAATTTAGATGAAATTCAAAATTAAATTGCATGGCATGACATGATTATGAGACTTCCTGGTCAAGCTAGGGCTTCAGATGGAGATTAACACTTCCAATTCAGTCTGCCTTCCCAGAATAAATTCATTAAGACATGCCCACCTGTGCAAAATGTGCCAAAAGGAAAGGAAGAATTCAAGGAAAGTTGAATTCCAAACAAACCATAAACCTCAGTAATAATAAACGATACGTTAACACGTGCATTAATTAACATTTGTTTAAATATGAATAAGTTACACCTATAATTATAACCTTTTCCACAAAATTAATCATTTACTGCACTCTGGTCTACAGGTGGAAATACTTGTGAATCAGCCACAGTTCTGAATTTTGACAATGAACAACGTCTGTTATGGTGTTGATTAACACTAATCATTGCGGGCTTAATTTTACTCATGAATGGTTTAGTAACATTGGAACATAATACAAGTTATTTTGTTAATTTATGGTGTAATGATGCTGAAGTACATGCTTAACACGTGTGTTAAATAATAGCAGATAAATGAACTTAAGGAAAATATAAAATTACTGAAAAGTTACTGAAAAGTTGGACTGTTACTACAGCAAGAGAGGAAAAGAATGTTTAAAGGAGAAAAGAGACAATGTGTAATTATTATCATGTGCAACATCAGATTATGACGCAAGATGAACTTGAACGCAGTCCTCACTGATGTTTATTGCTTTCTCAGCTGCAGGAGAGTGTGTAGTCTGTCTGAACAGTACCAGACAGCTGGGAGCATAAACCTTTCTAAAGCTTGAACATGCCTATACTTTATCTCACACACACACACACACACACAATTAGACCAGCAAACATGGACACAGCCTTTTCCTGCCTGTATGGAACATGACTCAATCCTCAGGGTCACTAAATGTGAGAAGAACGTCTTTCAGTGTAATACCTGCTAACACCTTTAACTGTGATCTGGTACAGAAATGCAGCTGCGTTTCTTGTAGTTATAGTCTCTAAATGACATAATATGCCAACTAATACTCACAAAATATTTCATACTGTTTCATTCATTTCCATGCTGCTGCAATATTGACATAAAGTGATTTTTATAGTCAAGAATAAAAAAAAAATCAAAACGATCTCCGTCCAGACAAGTGTTTTAGCTCTGCATCAGAAGTAATCTCTGATTATACTGGAATGCCTAAAAACTTATATCACATGACCAATCACGTACACTGGGTATGCGCGTTCTGATATAAACAGGAAGCAGACTGTCTACACTGCAGTTGATTGCTCAGTTGCAGATAGCTCAAATAATAGCTTGCCTCTTGCATGTGTAGTTGTAACATAATAAAATGCAGAATTTAACTGCACAACATCTGCTAGCAAAGAAAGCAAGGTCAGCGATGCTTGTGATTTGTTATCCACGCTACATTCACCACTGGGAGTCAAGGCTGATGTCATTTGTTTTCTTCTGGAAAAGGGTCACGTGATAGGAGCGTGATGAATCAGGGAATGACATGTCGTGGCTGATAAGGACCAATCAAGAAGCAAGCGTGTGTATCTGTGACCCTGTTTATACTTGGTATTAAAATGCGTCTTGGGCGATATGCTCACAACTGGACAGCGCTAAATACAAGAGTAAACGACCTCCAAGACGCATTCAAGACGCATTCGCTCAAACCACTTGCCGAGGTGGTCTGGGACGCATTTAACCACATACCTTCTGTAGTGCAAACGGTAATGTGTCCCGATGCGCCCGCAACACGGATGTAACAGGTAAATACGTCATTAATGCTGGACGCGGAGGCTGTTTTGGTAACAACGCAACACGGTAGAAAAAAATGGAGAGGAGCACCGATGTAAGTGGTTGGAGTGCAAGAAAATAATGAAGGTATGTTGCAGGTTTAACGTTTTAATATATAAATTTTGCACAGGAACCTTTGACCTTCTTGCAGAAGTGATGTAGGCAGTAACGAAATTTGAACAAAAGCGGTCAGATGGACACCTTAAAGACGAATGATAAACACAGGTGTAAAGGGCAATGTGTCTTGACAGTTCATTTATGACCTGAATGCTCAAGACACATTTTAAAACCAAGTGTAAACAGGGCCTGTGTTACTGTTTCCAAAACTCTACATTTCTGGCCGTCCACACTGAAACGTTTATTTTAGAGCCTTGAAGACTCCAGAGTAGTATGGATCCCAGGTGTGAATGTAGCAAAAGTGATACATTTTAATTTTAATTAAGACTAATACATAGCTCAATGCACATACATATAAATATATTTGTAGTGTTAATCCAAGTTAAAGCAGTGTCTAGTTGGCACAGTGTAAGCACTCTCCTGACTGAAATTAAAGAAGAAGAATTAAAAGGAGGAGGAAGTTTCATACATCAAACTGGCTTTGAACTGAGGAAACTACTGAAGACAGACAGAGAGAGAGAGAGAGAGAGAGAGAGAGAGAGAGAGATTCATTCAAAGCTAGCTAACTGCTCACATGACTGACAGCAAGGGAAACTTCTATCATTCAAGAACTGACACACACACACACACACGCACACGCACGCACACGCACACACACGCACACACACAGGTTCAAATTAAAACATAATCTCTCCCTTTCCTCCCTTTTATAATTCGACTCTTAGAAATGGTCCAGATGGTCTATATAATAACATGCCCTTATTCTCTTTCTCCTCATAAAAGGCAGCTTCAGACGCAAAAAAATATGCACGAGAGTCCGCAACAAGTCTGCTGGTCACAAAGTCAAAAACATTACAGAGAGCTAGAAAACAGGAAAAGAAAAGAAAGAGAGGAGTGGAAAAAGAGCTCTTTGACATCACACAGATGGAATCCTCTCATCTTTCCAGCAGGAACAGAATCCAAAAGCTGTCACACACACACACACACACACACACACACACTCACTCATAAACAGATCTGAGTCAATTAGGGCTACAAAAATGCATGGCATCTTATAGAATATTCCACCCAAATTCAAGATCTCTGTTAGAGACAAAGTCTGTTCCAGTCTGAATGAAGAGTATTGTTAAGTGCCTGTGATATAAATGGATAATGATCTGAATGAAGCATGTTAAAATGCTGAGAAATTGCTGCCTTTCATGAAAAGAGCTGAGGACAAATTTCTTTAAAATGAAAGGCTTCTGTTCTACATCGTTGCTTTCTGCTGGTACATGATGTAACAGCTCTCTGAAACATCTCTAAATGTAATGATAAAAAAAACAAAAACAAAAAAACCCCTCTTCGGATTCTAACGTTTAGACAACGGAGCCCTGGAGCAAGTGACATGGTCAAAAGAAATCTTTCATGTGTCACTTCATATGCTTTTTCCCCTGACTGCTCCAGAGAGCCAGAGCTGTGGTTCTAACAGGAGTGTGTGCATCAGCTATTTATTAAAAACTTAATAATAGAGCCATTGCAGTTGTCAGTGCTTTTATTGGATCTAAGGGAACTTACAGGAGTGACTCACCATTCACTTTTATACAGTCGGGTCCTTTTATAAGTACTTGGTGCCTTTTTATAAGTATTCGGACAATTTTTGCAATCTTGCCTCTTTACACCACCGCAATGGATTTAAAACGAGGCAATCAAGATGTGACTGAATCTACTGTGGCAGTGTAAAGAGGCAAAATTATGAAATTATTTATCTCGCTGTCCAACTACTTATGGACTCAACTGTATACGCACTAAAGTAGAGCTGTGCGACGATATACATTATGTGACGATAGAAAAATATCTATCATTTCATATAATGCTCTATTGTTTATTAAGTTGTGTCGCAAATCACACTCTTTACAGCGATTCTTTTTGTCATTTGGACAATTTATTAGGGACGAGGCCGCCACCGTTGTCCGAATGACGGGCTGCTAGGCACTGCTAAGGCCACGTTAGCATGGGCCTTGTCATTAGAGGCATTAGATTAGAGGTTGACTTCCTCCCCTGACGAATTACAGGTAAGCATGTTATTTATTAAGAACTTTATATCGTCATTAAATCCAGGATGCATGTGTGAAATCACGACTCTCATTATTGGTATCATTATCTTGGAACAAAACATTTTGTTTTGGTAAATAGCCATTTGGATAGCCACAGTCATTATTAACGACCTGATCAAAAAATACTCACTCATACCAGGTTTATACTTACTTTTTAACTTTTGCTTTGGATTATTTTTCTTCAATCAAAAAATGTTTCATTCCTGATTTCTATTTGTTTATTTATTCTTTGAATTTACAATACATGTATTGTTATCTGGATATGAAATGACCTACATCGGGAAATGAGATTTTGATCATATGGACCAGCCCTTCGATAAGAATTGACTAAAATCCCACAATTCATGTGGAGAAAATATAAATAGCTCCTTATGTGCTCAGTACTGGATAAGAGATAGTCTTGTTGTGTATTAGAGTCTCAGAATGAATGTTTCAGGAGGTGACGCATGCTGAGAGAGAGGACGTGTCGTGAACAGGTGCCTCTGTTTCAACTGGGGACATTTTGTTTGTGTGGCGCCTGGGGCAGCCTTGTGTTCCAGAGCACCTCTACACCACTGTGGCGCTGAATCCATTTCGAAGCCTATATCTCCTCTTCACTTGCACGGGGATTAATGTGTTATTCAACAGACACAGGGCTGAGAAGTATGAGGGTGTATGAATGCGAATCATTGAGTGAGCATTATGTGGTCCTTGTTACCAGGGCAAAGTGAGTTAGGAAAAGTGGCCTTGGCTGGAGGATTAAAGCCCCTCTGTCTCTTGCTCATATGAATTTATACTTGAAAGATTGGGTGAGAGCCTCTTAACCGGTCTCCAAGGCAATGCATTCTCTAAGGCTGCGTTAAAGAATGCTTTTATTTCCTAGTGAAACTCTACTTTACTTACCTAGCTTGCAAAACATTACATGTTACTCAATAACACAGACATACGAGGCAGAAAGAAAAGTGCGTGCACTGGCATAGATAGAGATAAGCTAAAGTAATAAGGTAAAGCACGGGAGAAAAAGGTGAAAGAGGAGCAGGAAGAGAGCGAGAGAGCTAGCCAGGGAAGGGGAGGGAGCCCCACTGGGAGCATTATATCCAGCCCTACAGGAGCTGAAAGCTCAGCTCAGGATTTCTACACTCCACTTGTAAACAAAAGGCCTTTTGATGCTCCCTCAGCCTCAAAGACCTGGATGACTACTCAATCATGTGACCAGAGAGAAGAAGTGCCTGCTGTTCACACATCTACCAAAGACACACACCAAGTCACGGACACTGACTTGAGCTTCTTTTCCCACTGGTACTGAGACAGAACGTGAAATAGTTATGCAATAATCACAGCTGTGGAACAACAAAAAAAAGTCTACCAGTTTATAGCCTTTGGTTCATTCATGCTTCATGGGTGGAAACATTTTTTTTACAATTTTACATAAGACATTCTAATTTATCTCAACAAAAGTGGAGCTAGAAGAATGCCACAATTAAAAAAGAAATTAAGTCGTGGGTGTGTCTGAAGACCAGACAACAATCCAAAACACAAGGAAATATCAAACAGAATTTTTTTTCTCCCTCGCCAAAGCTGGTCTAAAGAAGACAGAGTTATGACTCGTATATCAACGATGATATACAAAAAAAATAAAACGTGGTCAAGCAACCCTTCGAGCAGAGTTAGAATAGATGCCAGAGGTAGAAATGAAACTTTTGAAAAGATAACAATTATTTTATTGACAGCTAATATCTTAGCGTACAATATTTTTACTTGTTGGGATGAAGGAAAATCTGTGGAATGTAACAAAATTCGTATCCCTATTAACCAGTTTGTGTTCTTTATTTTGTCCTAATTCACACACACACACACACACACACACACACACACACACATACACGCATGCACACACCCACACACAGCCCCATTTCCAGTCAGAGAAGCAGGACCATGTTGAAAGAGAGGCTCCCTGCCTGGGCAGCTGGGCTGAGCACTCAGAGAAGCAGCGAGCGGCACAAAAACATGTCATGCAAGAGGGAGCCTATTGTGCTGCACAGAGAACAGATGGGAACTCCCACAAACCACTGGGCCCTTTATTTCTCCATTCAGCTGCACTCATAAACACACACCTTGTCGCAAACAGCAATTTGCGGCTCCTCTTGCCCACCACAGGGCCTCTTCTCATTTTGCGCCCTATCGTAGAGATGAGAGCATTTGTGTGCTGATGCTTGCGTTTGTGAGAGCATGCTTGGAACGTGCTTGAGACGGGAATCCCCGAGCTGAAGTCCAGAGCCCTCCACCCAGATACACAACTAGTTACATGTGTCGTCTGAGCAGGAGGAGATTTGTTAGGCTCACGAACTGCTCTGAATCCAATACGGTGGGGGAAAAAAAAAACGAGAAAGCCAGAGAAGGTTAACATGTTTCAGTGTGTATTTCAAAGAGTGCGTGTGTGGTAAGAGTGTAAGACAGTGATATCCTGGAGTCAGACGTAAAACTGATGCAATGACTAGACTGAGAACACGGAGTAACATCTGTTGGTTCCCTCGAGGTCACAAGCACTGACGTAAAATTGCTGAGCACGAGCTATGTCAACTGAATGAGGAAGGGCTGTGTGATTGACATGATGTGGTTGGTTCTTAGCGACAATCCACAGCCCCTCAGTGTTCTCACAGTGTCCTCGGGTTTCTGACAGCTGACGGCCAATGTGTTTGCACCACATGTTTGTGAATAGCTGCTGCAACCTCTTCAAACCTCCATTTTCAATTCCACTTTATTTCCAGCAATGACAATTAAAGCTGTCTCTATCTGTCCGGACTGGAGCTGGGAGCCACCGCAGGCAGGCTGACGGACGGAACTTTAATTAAGGTAGCCCCTTCAGCGATGACTGTTCAGAGCGGGCTTGGTCTGGAGCAACATCAGTGAGAGCTTTACTTTCGCTAGGTTTATATTCTCAATAAGAACATTAATATTTTTTTAGTGTCACTACTACTCTGATTTGGAAGAAACATGAATCATCATGCGCCACATATCAGATAAGTCGATTTCTGTATGGTTCTGAGCACAGATGCCACGGATAGGAATCTGTGATATTTTGCAGATTTGAGGCACTTCAGCCTGCAAAAATGAGGAATGTACAGATTAAGAGGAAAGTGTCTGTCAAACATCAGAAAGGCATATGTGCTAAAAGCAATATTAGCTTGGCTTCCCAACTTCAAAGTATTGCTGTGGCGCTGTAGGTGACACAAGTTGAACACATTTAACTGTAACTGTGTTGTGCAAGATTAGTGTCATGTGCAGTAAGTACATGAGTGTGCTTGCGTGAAATGCTGCTTCTGTCAGGACAATCAGATGTGATTGTCTGCAGTAAGGCATTTTGTATTTTTGTCACAAAGCCATTGATGATAATTGTTTTTGACTGTGTTACCGGCGTCCCACTGACCATCACGCTCCTGTCAGCACCAAGCCTAATGTTCAAGTGTAATGACAATGACAATCTCGATGATGATGGATGTGATGATGATGATGATGATGACAGTTGGATTGGATGACGTTAGCTCTATCGTTCAGTGTGGACAGATAGACCACATATTTGTGCTGTCTTCTGGCTAAAGCTGCCTTTTTTGCCAGCACATGAGTGGCACAATGGCCCGACAGCTACGTATTGGACCTCTGATAATGTGTGTCATTAAAGACAGCACATTTCCCACAAAGGCTGTCGTCACTGGGTTGCCTCATTTGCCTGCCTGGGAGCACAGCTAGGAGATCCAGTACCATGGAACTCCTTCAATCTGTATGTAAATTTCAGTGGGGATTATGGCTTGCACTTGATGAGCTGGAGCAGAATGCTAGCGACTCTTAGGGCAAACAGGGGGAAAAAAAACAGACTCTTTTTTATCTCCTTCTCTGAGACAAGCCCGCTGGAAGCCAAGAGAGACGTCACTGTTTCCCATACATACTCTGAAGGCACTCGATATAAACTGAGGACCACCCAAGTACATTTTGTCCCAATTAAAAAAAATTGCATTGTGATCATGAAGGGTTCAGGAGAGAGGACAGTGAGAGGGAGTGGGAAAGAGACAGTGATGGAGAGAGAGGAAAGTAGAGCAGAACTGCAGTAACCTAGCAGAATGAAATAAATAAGGAGACAGAAGAACCTGGTGGACCTGGTAAAGCTTCTCCTATCCTGGTAATTTTTCAAAGAGCCTTCCAGCTAGGCAGAACCAAAAATTAAATATTTAAAAGTCAATCTAGAAGGGCACTCAGAGAGCCCAGACCTCCGCCAAGGACGGCAGTCAACTCTTCTAGGATATGCAAATCTGCAACCACAACCACTTTATATGTCTTGGTATATTTCCAATATATCCATCATATTCCTACATTGGCTTTGTTTTGTCACGGTTTTGTCACTATGCTTTGGAAGTGGTGAGTGCAGACTTCTGCCAAGCCCAAATGCTGTATCTTGCGACGTGAGCGAAAGTGAAAAATATCGTGGAGCCGCCATGCGATTTGGATCAAGTCCAAAATTTTGTGAGTTCTCCATTGGCCCATTCTACACCTTGCCACCAAGTTTCATGGAAATTACTTTGCTAACTTTTGCGCAATCCTGCTTACAGACACACAGACAAACAAACAAACCTTTCCAAAAACATAAGCTCCTTGCTGCCACATTACTTGAGTCTGAGAAAGCCAATTATAATAAAATAAAAAATAAAGCAGCATATATTCACCATGGACAGATTAGGTAACACATAAGATATCACTCATTTATTCATTCATTCATTTATTAATTAATTAATTCATGTTCACTAACTGCTATATCTTACTGCAATGTTTTTGGAAGGTGGTAATGAACTATAAAAACCCTGTGCAGACATAGGGAGAACTCCACACAGTTAGTTACGCAAGCTCAGGATCAAAATGGGCAACCTGTACACTATACGGCCAAACACATGCGGACACATGTTCATCACACCCATATATTGCCACAAAGATGGAAGCACACAATTGTCTAGAATGTATGCTGTAGCATTGTAATTTTCCTTCACTGGAACTAAGAGACCAAAATCTGTTCTGACATGACAATGCTCCTGTGCAAAAATCGAAGCCCAATGAAGTCAGGGTTTGGCAAGGTTGGAGTGGAAGAACTCAAGTGACCTAACCAGAGACCTGACCTCACCCCCACTGAAAACCTTGCGGATGAATTGGAACACCGACTGCACCCCAGGCTCTCTCATCCGACATCAGTGTCTGACCTCATTAATGCTCAGTGACTGAATGGGCACATCTCCACAGCCACTCTCCAAAATCTAGTGGAGAGCCTTTCCTGAAGAGTGGCAGTTATTATAACAGCAAAGGGGGGCTAAATCTATAATGGGACATTATAAAGCACATACGTGTGTAACTGGTCAAGTGTCCACATATTTTAGGGTATATAATGTCGCAGTGTCACCTTTTAGCTTAGAAAGCAAGTACTTTATCAAAACTCGAGTTGTATTCATAGAGAACTCCTTCGTTATTAATGTAGTGTTCTACTTGTGTTTTAGAGAAGAATCTCTGCGAGTGACTCCAGTATGCTCACAGGCAAGATAGCACATAAATGGATAGTTATCTTTATGTCTACAGTAGTGATCAAAATTAGAGAACAACTGACATTTTCCTAAATTTCAACTTTCCATGTCACAATATAAAAAGACTTCATAAACAATTTGAAAAAGAACTGTGATCAAAATCACAGAACACTTTAGGATACTTCACAGTTATAGATGCTAATCTTACACCTGGTGGTAATTTCCTTTATTATCTAACAAACCCTGTTTATCTGGCAGCTCTCAGTCACTTTGCAAGATGCCGAGCCATTCCAAGGTGACTGAAACCCCATGACAGCAGGTTGTTCGGATGAAGGCCAAAGGGATGACTCTTTTAGCCATTGCAAGTGAAGTCGGTTGTTCCAAGAGCGTGATTTCTAGAATATTTAAATATACAATAACACTAATTCATTCATGTCCACAAAATATGCTGATCATCCACTTAAGAGAAATGCACGAGAGAACAGGACAGTATGGAGACTCTGGACGGGGAATTAATTCAACACTGCAACTGGAATTGCAATTCAATTCAGTACTGAACGGGGCAAGGTTCTGTCTCACCAGTGTCTCACTGTCTGAGAGAATTTGGAGTGAAAGCCTACTCCACGCTGACCAAGCCTCGCATCAGCAGAAAGTATCTAAAGGCTAGCCTAACCTTTGCTGAGGTGCATGTTGCGTGGAACGGAGAACTGGTCCAAAGTTCACTTTAATGATGAGGGTAAGTTGGGTCAGAGGGAAACATTATGTTCAGCATAAAACTGGGGAAAGAATGAACCCAGAGGTTGTGAAGAAATCAGTTACATTTGGATGAGGAAGAATCATGGTTTGGGGAATGTTTCTGCAGCAGGATTCGGGCCTCTTTTATAGCTGAATGGCAAGCTGAATGTTTTGATCTGAACCCGCTCGAGAATCTCTGGGAGATCACTGGAGACACCGTTATGGCTAAAAAACATACTACAGTTACCGAACTCTGGAAGAGACTAGAAAAAGAGTGGAA
Organism: Notoglanidium macrostoma; assembly: GCA_030068235.1. Classification (NCBI taxonomy): domain Eukaryota; kingdom Metazoa; phylum Chordata; class Actinopteri; order Siluriformes; family Auchenoglanididae; genus Notoglanidium; species Notoglanidium macrostoma. The sequence continues at coordinate 19,795,016 of JAQQZR010000038.1, read as the reverse complement.
CAAGATCAAACCAGAGCACTGTGAGGAATTGATGATGTCCTGCAGGTGCAAATGTGTTGAAGTCATTCAAAGCACTGGCTTCTACGCCATCAGAAATTCCACGCATACGCTTCTTTTTTGCTACAGTGGTTAATGTTCTCTAATTTTGATAACTGTATTTTCCACAATATAAAGGTGTTTTGTTGAATTGCCTTAGTTATCTTGAAAAACGGGCTAGTGGAACAGTGGTATACCCACAGTTAATATTCCTTCAAATTTTGAGCGCTGAAGGTTGCCATTGTTTGAGAAAAAAATCAAGTATTTTTGAATTGTTCTCTAATTTTGATCTTTCCTGTATATATCTACATATTCTGGAGTCCCTGAGGGATTAGTGCTTTGACATTTTTAGAGCAACACAAAGAAATCTGATTAACCAAGCCAACACATTTTTGGAAAATATAATGAATGTATTAAATGTCATTTAAAACAGTGTATCAAATATTTAGTTGAAAAGTCAGTGCTATTGTCCTCAGCCTTTTTTCAAAGGCATAGGGAAGTTAGTGGGAGTGGCGTACATAGTCATGCTGACAACACTGAGGATCAGTTAAATGATACAAAAAACAAAACGTTACTACGACACCCGTGCTGTTTGTTTTGGTTATTTCATGGAATAGCCATAATTCATGCATCCATTATAGTATGGCTGCCTAGAAATCTTCTGTAAGATGTAAAAGTGTTGTAGGAACACAAGTTAAGTTCTCAGTTCCTCTGTAGGGCTGAACTTTTTATTTAACACAAGCAAAGTGGTGTCACACAACGGCATGTTAATGAATGTAAGTCTATATACTAACAGTGCTAATACCCACAGTTTGGGGGCAGCCAGATGCTCCAGTGATAGATCCTGTAGTCTTGTGTTCTTCATTAATGCTTTGCAGCTAATGAAATCAACGTAACGGGCCTCTGGTCATGCCCTAACTGGTAGCAGACTCCCCTAGCTTCGAATCCATCAGTGGCAGCTCATGTAATCCAATAACCATGACCTACATGAAGCTACTAGTTCATCACATGACCTCGGCCTTACGCATCACATGACCTAGCCGAGTCATACTGAGTAAAATAAGTCAAGAGAATGTTCAACAGATAAAATGAACCTTTTTGATAAGGTTATTAGTTATTAAAAATTTCAGTGGCAATTAGTATACCATATGCTTGGAGGTATATATCTGGTATTTCAGAGACCTCAGTTCCATAAAAAAATAATATGAATTGTGCAATGTTCATAACAGACAGGGTATAGTGACTCAATCCAGAATGTATTCAAATACATTTGAAACTCCTGACACGATGGTCACTGGAATGGGGTCATCCTTCTGATATTCCTATTAGCACAGATGAAAATGTTTAAAAGATCTAAAACAATTACTCAATTGCAGCAGCACTGTGGAGCATTTCCTCTTTCTCAAGCGTGATGAGAATAAATCTCATTTCCTACTTTTCAAGTGACATGACAGCGAATGGAAACAAAAAGAGGAATTGCGGAGTTGCTGAAAGAAAAGCAGAAAACACTCACATATGCATCAGCAAAACAAAACGGTCAAAAGACTTATTTGCTAGGATAAAGCTGACACTTGGGATGATCAGCTACTCTGTTGCCATGTACAGTGGAATGCCAAGTAGTGCAATCATTGATAATTGGTTTTAAAGGGCAGAAACTTTGTCTGGTGATTTGATGATGCCATTCTGAATGAAATGAATACTCTAATAACCACCCAAAGGTCTGGAGAAACTGCAAACTAAACTCATCGGTCAAGGCAGGAGACACAAGAAACTCTCACATCCACTCAGATACACACAGTCTGATACACAACACAGACATTTTAGCTCAGTACTTTAAGTATAACTCCTGTGAAGTCATGCCAAAATACATTTTTACTTACAGTAAAGTTCTCTATTAACAGCACTCTCAAAACCAAGTTCATGTCACCATCCAGGCAAAATGAACTTTTGTCTCATGACATTCACTTGTTGGTCACTCTGATACATTCATTTCAGTGGTAAAAATAATTATGCGGTGCAACAATTTGGAGCAAAAATAAAAGTCACATGCTGTAGCAGGAAGTAATGAGGGAGTTACTTACTGCAGGCACCAGCAACTTGTTGACTTCCTCTACAGCTCGCTTGAGCTTGATCTCCGCACGGTTCTGAGCGTCTTCTACCGTGATTAGGACGTGCAGGTCTTCATTCAGGTGTTCCCAGTTGGGCTTGCCGCGGTTCTGCTCCTCCTGGAACAAAGCACGGGAGATTAATGCAAGCACGGTGCAAATGATACACTGTTTATGACTCACTGGAAGCTAAATAAGAATAAAGAATGTTATAATGAACAATATTCTTCAGCTTAATGACTATAGCAGAGTGAATTTAAATTTATAGATGAAAACCATGATCAAAGAGCAGGGAGGGTTTGCTGTTTGAACTTTGACATCCTGCATTCTCGTTTGCTGCTAGATCTCACTGCTCAAGACCTGGAGGGGTCCAAAACAATGTACATTGTTTTCACTTCTCCAGCAGAGAACAGAACCAGCAAGAACGCAACAGGAAAGGACATGGAAATAAACATAAAATGAAACAGAAAAAGGTACTGTGACTTTGATCTGATTCCTGCACCAAGGACAAGATTTTTTTTTACACATGCCATGGTGAAATGTGCTGATATACAAAGGAAACATCACAAAAGCTCAGAACACGCAGCGGCAGGAGCTTTCACAGCTACCAGAGTAAACGTACTCTGTATTGTAACACACAATACTCCCAATCAGGCCTATAGCTCTTACTGATCCTCAGCTATAGTCTAAATTCAGAGCAGTACACTCAGAGAATCTCTAATTCACCTGCTGAAGATCTGGCAACGCTGGAGTGCTTAATTGATAGGAAACAGCACTGCAGTGAAAAAAGGAAAGGAGTTCCGCTCCTCCCGTGCCAGTCTTTTGTTTGTCAGCGCCCTGCATTGTTCTCTGCTTGCCTCTCTTTTCATATATAATTTTCCCAGATGAAAAAAAAACAAGATTTGATTTATGCAATAATCAGACATGCAAACAGTGCTCATTTTTCTCCTCGTGCCAGCAAAATGGGAAATTGATGGCAATCCACGTCGCCGTCTGTGCTGCTGCATTTTGCCTGCTGATTTTCATTAGGGCTCCATTGTTGGCCCTGTTCGCGTGATGCGACGAGGGAAAATATTGCAGCATTAGCATCGTCAGACGCGCTCAGTATGATTTATCATCTGACACTGAGGCAGCACGCTCGTATTAGGTCACTTCCCTTTTTTTCTCGCCGTTCATCAGTCCGTTTTCCGCTCGGCTGATTTACTCGGCTTTCCTTGGTTTTGACAAGCACTAAAAATTGATCCTCTGTGCATGACTGTCACAGCTCAGCCGCCCATCTATAGCCACCCAGTCAATAACTCATGGAGAAAAAGCTCAGCAAAGACGGCCAGGAGGGTGTGCGAGTGCCAATTTCAATGGGGTTAATGATAGGTCTTTTTGTTGGCCTGTCTATCCGAGATTCTGTTTGCGTTTGTGTGTGTGCTGCGAATGGGAATCTTTGAACACTTGTTTTTCTTATGGATCGCTCAGATTTTCTCACATCGCACTTTCTCAGGCCCTGCAGGACACCCAGTGACAGGCTCGTAGTCAAGGTGACGTTGCCGTAACGGTCTGCAGAGGAAACACGTCCAGCTGTGCAGCTGTCCACTAGCCTTTTGTTTACACGTCCACTACTTCTCTCTGCCTACAACCCCCCTTCCCATCCCCTCCCCGCCACCTCCGTCTCTAACTGGCCGTCCTGTAGCCGTACAATGGCATAATCAATGTCTATATATCAACTGGCCATCTTCTTCGTAATTTTCGCAGAGGCAATAATGTCGTCCTGAAGCATGACCCTACTGCTGCTAATATCACAGCCGCCTAGGGAGGAAGGGGAGAGTGCTACCTGACTAAGCACACACACACACACACACACACACACACACACACACACACAGAGAGACAAAGGGAAAATCGGGGGATGGAAAAGAAGAATAGAAGACATACAATGAAAGAAGGTAAACCTTGTGTGCAATGGTGCTGTTGTATAACCATGGGATGACTGTTAAGAAAAAATGTGTGGAATATTAAATGTGCATGTACAGTGTAGTGTAAATGTGTCTTTGGTTTGGTTTGTACACTGTATGTACCACCTTCAAATACTACAGCAGGTGATGGACTGTAGGTTGAGAGGCGAGAGAAGAACGAGGAGGGCCATGCCTGCTCTGAGATCCTGACAACACTGTAGTCGTGTAAAAGCCTCAGCACATCAAAGCTGCTTGTTAGAGGATTTAGAGGACAGAAAAATCCAGAGTTATGTTCCGTGTTACTCCTAATCGCAGCATCCTAGTGTTCTGTTTGCACTAAGTATCACTGGCATACATACACTCACATGGATGTGGACACACACACACACACTCTAATTCAGTTTCCTCAAATCTGTTCTTTATTCCATTTCTGGCTGGGTGACTAATAAAGACGGACAGAACAAAATGACACTGTTGAATTATGTATTATCCTATTATGCGTGCTGTCAGTTTGTCCTCATTCATATTGAGCTGAGACAACACTCGATTTAAATCTCGGGCATACTTGTTGTAAAGGTGTAGAATTTTTTGACAACGGTAATTAAGATGGCTTTAAAATTCTGTGCTATAAGGTTCCTTCAAATTTACATCACCAGTCAATGAGCCAGTGCCTAACTTCTTGTTAGCATAGTCATGTTGAGCCTTAAATACTAATGTACGTTCTATGAGGCATAATATACACAACTGCATTCAATATGTGTCCACTGTGAAGGGTGGAGGTTGCTGTAAATCAAAATAAACATTCTGCAAATTGTAAATAAAAATAAACATCCTGCAGTGAACATACACAGACACAGATATACACACACACACAAACACACACACGAACACAGACACAGAGACACATTGATTCTGCTTGGTGGCTATACTATGACTAGACAGGACTAAAGTGATTTTGACAGCCTTAATAACAGTAATTGGTGGCACGCCAAAGTTGTCGAGCAGAGCCTTTTAGAGAAACCGAGCCACTAGAAAACAAGCTCTCACTCATCATCCACGCACTCTTAGAAACAGAAGTTAAATCTAGAACCCTTAAGGCAGGATTTCTCAGAAATATCCCCAAATGGACAGCATACATTTTCTCTAACTTTAAAGGTCCACTATGTGGGATTTTGAGATGATCTATGAGCGGAATATATATATATATATATATATTCCATAATATACTTATGGAATTCATAAGTATGTTTTCATTAGTGCATAATTACCGGTAACTACAAATTGTTGTGTTTTGGAAAGCTTAGAATGAGCCCTTTATATTTACATATGGAGCGGATCCACCTTTATGGAGCCTCAATGTTGCACCGCTACAGTAGCTCAGAACAGACAAACCTCTAGAGAGCACCTTCCACGTTTCGCTTCTTACAAGTGGCAGCGTGAGTCTGGAAGGAAGCACCAGAAGGAAGACAAAAAAAGAAGAAAGGAAGACAAGGTCTCAAAGTCTGAGAACTCAAATTTTTTGAAAAATGGAGGATCTCGTTCTTATTATTTAGCATGATAAAAAGCAAGGGAGCGTGAACGTAAGTCACTGGACGTACGCTACGGGCACCCGACGGCTACCGGACGCTCTAATACACGCTTGGAAATGAGGGGTAAGAGAGGGGCATTCAGTTGGTTGAATCCTACAGAGTGGACCTTTAAGCCTTGACCACCTTACATTTGTTAAAATCCAAAATAAAATTTATGGGACAATTTGCTAAAATTTAGGACTCTTTTTACATTTTATTACATCTGTAACATATTTTAGACATACCAGCCTAAAGGGAATGGTGAACTTACACTTCTTGACACACATTTCCAAAAAGTCAAGAGGTGTGTTTGAAAGGGTGCATCGCTTTCTCCCTGACATCCAGCTTCGAATGATACATGAGGAATAAAACACCACGGGCATGTTGTTATAGGAAAATAACGGATAATGGATAATAAATAATGGATCAGTTGCTGTCATTGGCTGCATTTCAGATCAAAAACTCTGCCATTACATTCAAATCCAAGATCCAGAAGACTGGTACAAAAAGACAGAGCTTTCGGGAGGTTTCAAATTGAAACACTAACTGTAACAGGAAAACCGGTTAGTGTTAGTACTCAATAACTGTCTAGACTAGTACATAAGTATGTGATCTGAGACACAATGCTAGTTTGTTTAACTGAGGTAGATGGATGAACTGCATTCATTCTTAATCCAGATAGAACCATATATAAAGTCACAAATTACCCAAACAGTTTATCAGACAAAAAAACAATATACCAGTATGTAATATATGAAATATTATCATTGTCAATTCATAGTTTCAGGACAAAATATAGCTACAGCCAGGAAAAAGTCAGTGACTAAAAATAATACATATCATATAACGATGCATTGATTTGATTATATTAAGAACTTCAATGAGCCTGAATGTCTTATTTACTGACTGCATACATTTCTACGGAAACATCTGCCTGTGGAATCTGTTATCATAATCAATAATTAATTGTGAACAGATAGGTACGAAAATATTGTGATAGGAAAAGTTTCCTTTATTGGGTCCTTATTGGAAGGGCGGCACTTTAGCACTGTCGCCTCGCAGCAAGAAGGTCCTGGGTTCGATCCCCGGGTCACCCAGGGCGCCTTTCTGTGTGGAGTTTGCATGTTCTCCCCGTG
>JAQQZR010000038.1:19773332-19788125 GCA_030068235.1 Notoglanidium macrostoma | reverse complement strand
CCCAGGGTGTACCCCGCCTCTCGCCCGAAGATGCTGGGATTGGCTCCAGCTTCCCCGCGACCCAGATGGATAAAGCTAATGGATGGATGGGTCCTTATTGGGTATAATCTGACCAAGATCTGCACAGTCTGAATATCTGTGTGTGTGTGTGTGTGTGTGTGTGTGTGTGTGGTGTGCCTTAATCACTCACTTTATTGTTTGGGCATCTCCATTACACTCCCAAAAGAGATTTGGAAAGACGATGAGAGTCTATTTTGTTCAATTTTAGGATGCAGCGTGAGATGTCTTTAAAATGAGAGCGGGATAGATGTGCAGGCTGCGGAAAGCCTTGCCTTGGGTGTTAGCAGAAAATGATCCTGCTGCCAGATGCCATCTCTGCTCGCATTAAAGTTGTGCTTTAGGCAAGCGTAAGACAAAAGAAACTCAATTGCATTTTGATAGCATCAATAAGTGTTACTGTTGTCGGTTATGTACAACTGATGAGGCTACGTTGTATTTTTGAAGACCGAGCTGTTAGAATATGGTTGAAAATGATTCATATTTTGAAGGAAAAACAAGGCTTTCACATTAAAACACTGAATAAAGCAAACATTTACTATAAGTATCTGAAGTCTAATATCTGCCAGAAAACCCTGATGCACATGCATACACACACACACACCTAGCACCTAGACTGGTTCTTGCGCACGTGTGCATATAATCGGGAAAAAAGTGAGTGAGAGCCACAGAAAACCTGCACACTTGCCCAAATGGAGAGGAATCTATGTGTGGGTATAAGGAATAAGTTGAAACTGGGGCAGGAAGGAGTGATGAAATGAAGTTCGAAGAAGATCTACACAGAGGTTTCTTACTATACAACTGAGAACCTTAGTTACCATGTAGCTAAACAAGCACACTCAAGCATGCATGTGAATGTTTACGCTTTGCAGACGAGACGTTCAAATGACCCCGTCTATGTCAAATGCCCTAGCAGTGCTAGCAGTGAGGGGCAGGACCGAGCACACACGCACGCATGGACACATGGACGCACAAAAACACACGGGGTGGACATGCACACAAAGCTGAGATCCGATACACCGACGCCAAGCTGTGCTCCGACAGGACGCAGAACCGATCCAGATGTGGGAACGGAGTGTGAGATGACAACGGCACTTTTCGCAGAGCACTTGTTTTATTTTTCTGCCTGCTCCCACTCAGCACCGTGCAACATGACCTTTGATAACTATCTCTGCAAGAGTCGCCTGTCTAAATACAAGACCAGCCCTGCTCTTGCACCACTTTCTTACATCCCCTCTCGTACATGGCAGACTGTATTAAAAAACAGGTTGCACTACTAATGCAACCACATACTTGCAGCGTTATAGCCCATGTTTTATATGCTACTACAGTAAATTCCCCAGCCACACTATCAGAAACACAACTCACATACAAAAGACTGAGAGCGTGTACAGTATGTTTTCCCAAGTGGTCATAGACTCTGGTAATAGACTATGGATATAACCCCTTACTCTCAGACCCTCCTAGACTCCCACTGGCCTAGAGAGATAGATACCCAGCATGCAACACTCAATCTGGCGTTTGACTGGGACAGGAGCCTTGGCAGGGACACTGGAATCAGCCCCCATGTTATCCGAGGCCAAGGACAATGTTTGAACACCTGCCCAAAACTCTCAGCTGTAGCATGGGGGGGTCAGGGAAGCTGAACATGTCACATGGGCCCCACATATCACAGAATGGACCAAGCCAGAGCTGCACATGATGCGCTTTCCCTCCTCTATACTCATATACTGTAAATGAGCAGAACACGTGTACGTGTATGCGCTTACCTTTTTCTTGTCTCTCATGGAGCCTTTGCCTCTCACCATGATCTTGCATCCTGTCTCAGCCTCCAGTTGCTTGGCCGTAAGCCCCCGCGGGCCAAGGATCCGGCCCACAAAATTAAACTGCAACACACAAACACACTCAGCACTCAGTCCTCTGCGTACACACTGCATGGACACTGGATTAAAAGCATTCAATATTAAATTACAGCTTCTACAATACACAGAAGTTTGGAAAGTCAAGTAAAGTAAGGTAAGTCGGTGCAGGACAGTGCACTACATCACGTTTCACAGGTCGTACGTACAAATGCTTCCGTAATAGACGTTTAGGAAAGAAAACAAGAGAGAAAAATGATAGCCGACTATATAACTATAAGGCAAAAACTATGGAAACACATGAAGACACGACGGCACTGATCGTCTAATCAGTGATCACGATCCTGAAAGTACTCCTGCACATCCTGGGAGAGTTTTGGTGGGTCTGTTAAACAGAGACAGATTTCAGCCTTTACTGCAAATTAAGAAAGATTCTTCTTCCTGGTCTTAACACAATATTCAAGTACACTATTTTCTGCACCGGGTTGACAGAAGGAGTTAAGTAATAATCAGTTTGATAATAATAATTAGTCTTGCGATGTGTTTTCTACGGGAGGTTTGAGTTTGGTCCGAAATCCTCTTCTCAGCTTTGTCTTGAGATGCAACCTTTAACAGCTAGATAAAATCCACCTCATACATTTTTGCACAATGGGAATGTCTGCAAAAATCATCCCAGAATAGTCAGACCACTGGTGCTGAAGGAAGGAAACTGTGCAAAAGCATTATACAAATTCTTGTTATATAACTGTAGCCTATAATGAAATGACAAAGGCAAGAAGAGGGAGAAGGAGATTTCCTGGGAGGCACCTTGTATCAGCAAGCTGTCTGACGGTTATCTCTGAAGCTCATCGGCCCGTGCTCCGACAATAGCGCTCGATGTGCGGTGACTGTGCCCTGCCTGCTCCAGGCCCATCACGACAAGATAAGAGCCACTGATCCTTCACCTGATCGATTGGGTATCAGAGCTAACCCGAGACCTGTCCGTCAAGAGATCAGGCTCCGTCCATACGCTGCCATGTGAAAGGATTTGACTGACAAGCTTAAAAACAAAGCCAACCTTGAGTGTCTTTAAGAGATAAACATTAATTGTTTTTTTCTCTGCGCCGGCTTCTGCTATTCTTATCAGTCTAACTGCTTTACAGTGGTTTACAGGAGAAACGAAATGAAATGAAAAGCCACAGGTAATCAGTGGATAATAAATGCTAATGTGCTATTAAACATGCCATACACTTCATTCTGACTAGACAAATTAGATACTTCTCTCTGTTGTCCTAATGTTTGCCACAAATGCTGTAAACAAAGACAAGGACAGTTTGATTCAAAAATCAGTTTTTATATCCAACAATCTCTTCCTGCTTCTCAAATGAATTCCATTCATCAAAATATCACAGTCAATATGACTTCTAACGCATTTTGTAGTGAGGCAGTGGGCTGCTACAGAATCCTAGTTTACACCATAGTTCTAATCAGTAGTCCTTCAAGGCCTGATTTATCAATCCTTTTGATATTCAGATTCACATGAGTGGCTCCGTGCATAATCGAGTACTTGTAAAACACTGCTACGTCTATGTGTACTTGATAACGGCGCATTTTTTGCCCCTGTTGCATATTACATGGGCATCATATGAATAAAAGGGAGCAATTAAACTGTGCTTCAAGGCACAAAAAGCAACCGTACTGGCATGACAATTGTATTTATCAGCATACAAAACCTTTCAGCGGAAGAAATATGGACGTGTGTGTCACTCGACACACTGTACTTTTTGATTCTCTCACAACAATTGTCGCAATTACCTCTACCACATTTTACGCCCCAGCAGGTGACCTTATTTTCATTTCATGACGTTGTCCTCGTTGTTATTTATGTGGTCTCAAAAACTGAACTTAGGTAATGGTTATGTATTTATCACAGACAGCTCAACACGCCGGTGCAAGGCGAATATCATTCTTTCAAGTCTTGTACAGATTTTCAAGGTGCCCTTGGAGAGTTAGGAATCAGAAGGAAGGCTCGAGGAGCTCCGAGAGGCCTTCATTTTTATACGTACAGCTTTGTTCGTTCATGGGTAAAGGCAAATTGCACGCACATATGGATCAGGATACCCTGTTATCTGTGTACTGCTCCCTGACTGAAACAGCTTTTTGTCCCTGAGGAGTGTGAGTCCTTCATAAAAAATTGAATGCAGCCACTTTAGAATAAGTATGCATGTGAATCACTGGGCAGCCATGTTTGTTAAATTCATCTTCTTTTCATGTTTTTGTGTGAGCAGTAGGACAATAGTCAGGTTTACATTGCAGTTTTGTGTGAAATAGAAGCGACATAAAGTCATTTTGACAAAACAAATGTGAACGGTTTCCACTGAGTGACGTTACGCGATTAAAGATGGGTTTTCTCCTCGAGACAGCTCTTACACAGTGCCCGGTTTTCAAAAAGCTAGCGTTTCCATTTGCTCTTCATGTCATGTCACGTGACTTAAATGTGAAAAATGTCTTTCCATTTCAGTTTCGCGAAGCGAAAATTGCACATTAAGTGATTTAATGGAAACATGGCTAATGATAGCTATAAGCTTAGAATCTTCGTTGCATTATTGGGCTAAAAGGCAACATGTGACACGCATCATGTCAGAGACGCCTTGAGAAGAAGGCTATTTCTCTGCCTTTAATGCATGCACATGTATACGTGTTGATCTCAAGATGATCACTACTACACGCCTTATTATTACACTCCAGCTCTTGATTCTTACATACTTAGCCATAATAATCTAACTATACTGTCGCATACTTCTCATGGATTTAGCAGATTGATGGAGATCGTTTTGTACATTGCTCTAAATTGGCTTTTTTTTTTTGAGAAATTCAATTTCATAATCAGTTATAAGGGTTCTCGCTCTTTCTCTAATGTAGGATAACAGCACACAAATCATGGCTTGTCCAGATGTTCTGATGCCATTCCAACAGCTGCATCTCCATGGTTCTGAACCTGGTGGAAGACACCAGGACCAGGATGAGAAAATAATACAAGCTGCTTTTAAACAGAAAACTTGATGGTGTGTAAAAGCTTCATCACATACAGTAGAATTTGGTTTGATTCTTTAAAGTCTAACATGCGACACAAAATTGTACATTCCGGCTCAAACAACTCCTCCCTAACTTCTCTAAACCATAAACCTGTTTACTATAAACTACATAAATCTAATGAGGTATTTGTGCGGGGTGGCCCCTGGGTGTTAAATATCTCTAATTGTGCATCTCTGATCTATCCATGTCTAAGGTCACACTGCAAAACACATTGTAATAATCTACATGCACATTTGACGGAATAGCAAGGAAGAAAGTTAACGTTTTGAGAAAGCTAGTTTAAGGCGGCATTGGAAGGCTCAATCGGGAAACTCTTTTCTGAAATTACAGTGCTCTCAGTTGAGTAAAATGACAGATTCTGAAATGAACAGACCTACACAGTTCCTTTGTTCATAATTGCACTGTAGCATACTTTCCACTTTATTAAAAAAATAATAAAATAAAAAGAAAGCTAAGACTGTCTGCTACAACAACACTAAGTGTGCTCCGGTTAACAGCAGCTTTAACCTGCTCTGTGACTGTTGCTACTTCCACCTGCTTTCCACCTACACAGCGTCCTGAATTTCCTAATGACAATTTTGTCAGCAAGCTCTGTTTCTAAATGACCACACTGTGCTCGGGCCCTGAGTAAAACTTTACCCATGGGTTCTGCTTAAAACAAGGAACACAGCTTGAAAACAGGAACCGTAATAAACGAGAAAGGTAATCAAATAAAAAGAATATCAGCTGCTATGATGCTCTAGCAATTCAAAGGGTCTTTGCTTACAGCTTTCAAGACCTTTCCTGGTTTTGTAAAATAGCCCCTCTCTCAACCTGAGAGCAGATCTTTCAACTAATCTTAATGTTAACTAACGTTAAGTGTCCAATTTTTGTTCTGAATTTTATAACAAATGTCTAGACTTTCTAGTAATTCCTAGAATTATTTTAGCCATAAACTGAAGAGGTGAAACTAGATGTTTTCTACTGCCTCAACCCACATGTAGTGACTGATGACTAGACACTAACGCAGAATGGAGTGTAAACGCTATCGGGGTTTACAACACTGTCCTTAATTAGTGTCCAAACACATTTTACATTTTATAGATCCCATCCACTGTCGTTTATGCCACAAACAAATGTGAGGTGTGAACGGAGACACATTTTACGCGTAATGACACAACTTGTCTTAAAGCGGACTGCTGTCGAGCTTTCTGCATGACTAAAAGCAGATGTTTGCAGAAATCGAGATTGCAGTGGTGAATGGTGGTGAACCTTCCCAAAAGTCTTCCCAGAATCTTTCCAAAATTCCTCCGAGAGCACACAGACGTCTCATCCAGGAAGTCAGGCAAACATCTAAGGAACGGCAGGCCTTGTTCACCTCAGATAAAGTCAGAGTTCATAATCTTACCATTAGAGAGAGGCTGGGGGAAATGATATCCAACAACAACACTATCCAAGGGAAAGCAAGGGGAAAAGAAGCACAGCTAAGCAAGAGGAATATAAAGGCTCGTCTCACGTTTGGCAAAAAAGACCTTGCTATCGCCCCAAGGTTTTTTGGGATAATGTTCTGTGGACTGATGAGTTGAAAGAGGAAGACTGTTACATCTGGTGTAAAGGTAACACGGCGTTCCACAATAAGAACATTCAAACATGGTGGTGTTAGTGTGATGGTGTGGGAAGGTTATACTGCTTCAGGGCCTGGGCGACTTGCCATGATTGACAGAAACATGAATTCTGTTCTCTACCAAAGAAAACTGAAGGAGAATCAATCAATTAATCAATCAAGTGCAGTTGGGTTATGCAGCAAGACAACGATGCAAAGCACAAAAGTCCATCGCTGAATAGCTCAAAAGAAACAGAGAGTGTCAGATAGTATTGGATGATACTCACAGCTCTGATTTTGACTGTTATTGAAAATGGCAAAAAAAAAAAATATATATATATATGTATATAATAACATTTATGTCTCAAGAATCATAGGTAGGGGCTAAATAACAGCTAAAAATAGAAATAGGAAAAATGAAAATGGCATTTATTTAATCTACCATCTGGACTAAAAAAACAGATAAACAAACAGACAGACAGACACACAGATACAGACACACACACATGAATGTATCATGGGCACAATTCTGATTCATAATGAATATAATGACTATAATCATGTTAAACTGATGAGGATTTCTACAAACAAGATTTGCATCTGTGTGAATGGCGTTGATGAAATATCATTACTGCACCTGGCCTGTGAAAAAAAGAAGCCAATTTGCAGTCTTTTCTCGAACAGTTCATACAGCATGACCCGAAAAACCTCTCTCCTAAAAGACTAAATACCAGGAACCAAAAGAGCGACAGCTCTTGGAAGAGAACCTCACATAGATATACATGCTAAAAAGGATCCACAGTCTCTCTCTCTCACACACACACACACACACACTGCATTACTCATACACTTCATGCACGCCCAAAGCCTATGTGACAGCAGCAACTACTCTACCTGAGTGGATGTATCACTTCTCTACCCCTCCCCACTCTGGAGCTGTCATCGGAGCTTTGATGCTGCTCTTTCACACATACACGCTCCTGAGCCTGGGCCTTTTGTGCTGGGTCTTCTCCTGCTGGGCAACACACACACCACTTCTTCTGCGCTTGGCAGTGATGAATGCCTCTGTGTGTGTGTGTGTGTGTGTGTGTTTGCGTGCATATATATGCATTTGTGATGGGATGGAAAGGAAGTGCAAATGCTTGTGCTTCTTAGGAAGGAGCCTAGAAAAGAGAGGGGAATTAAATTTTCATCTTCCGCCCATCAGGTGGTCGAGGCAACTGAAGGTTATATGCCGGAATGGATTTGAGATCCTAAACCTCCATATTTCTGCACAAATTATAGTAAGCGCTGTCGTGTGGGCACGGTTCATACAAAAAGCCCAGCTGAGGCATAAAGCCCTTACTCTGACCACAGCTGCTGACTTCATTTCAGAATAAGCTTCCTACTATTAGCTATATCTACTGTGGTGAATGTGAACTGTGCGGGACTGTACTGGGAGTAGGTCACAACAGGTAACACCGTATGAATCAGAATCAGCACCCTGCTCTGTTGTAGTGCTGGTCGGAATATGACGCTAGGCACCAGTGCTCGAATCCCAAAGCACAATCTTAACATGGTTTCCGGTTGTTTGGTGCTTGCTGATACTCCCTGGACAAAACGTATGCAAACCTTGTCTTTGACTCATTATGCGTAAAAAGAAAAACACTGAAGGGACATCTCGTTCTGTTTCTCCTACATTCTGTTCATGAGTTGTTTACATTGCCAGGGAGATGCTAACGCCAAACATACACGTGAACATAAACGTACGCCAGCGCGCACAATTCTGCTCAGGCATTGTGAGTGTCTGTAGTGTTTAACTACATCTCAGATATTTTCCTCTTCATGACAATGAGCAGACATGAATATAATCAAGCAATATCACAGAAGGCAGGTAATCACGTGATCGTGAATGCAATGTTGCTTTTGTAAAACAGTCTTATAATTAAGAAATTAGCACAGAGTAACTGATATTTTGGGCATAACATAATAATTTGTTTATTTTGGTTCCTCAAATGGAAATAAATCCCAGTGGAAGAACCACATTCACTGATAGCCGGATGGCTAGCTAGCTCATAATGACTTACTTTCCATTTATAGTTACATTTAATGCTGTGGAATGTCCAGAAAACAAGTTTGTTCCTGTTATCAGTAAGGGATAACGGCCACTGCGGTGTCCCTTTACATGGAAGTAATGGACAAGGTGGAAGCTAAGAGCTCCACAACGGGATGCAGAGTGTAGTTTCCTCCGCGAAGTTCATTAATTCTGTATAACGGGACACCATGGTGGGCGTTATCCCACTTATACCCAGTAACCAAACATCTAAACACGTTTGTATATTTACAGATATCGAAAGAACACATTAGGAGTAATTTTATCAGAAACAAACGTGTTTGTGGTATACTTTTGTCCTGAACAAGGATAACTTGGGGTGGACGGTCTAGCTGGTTTGGTTGTTATGGTTACCAGCTACGCAGGCTGCCAGTCAATAGATAATTTACTATGGTTGTTATGGTTACCATCCGAAAGTCCCCAGCGCACTGATATGGAACGGTGATTAAAACTTTTTCAAGCCAATCTACTTTACAGGTGTCTGGTTATACAAAATTATTAGACCTCCAGCCAGCCAATCAGAAAAGAGTATTTCTCGTCTCCAGCTATAAACAGTCATTTGCTCACCAGCCTCTCTTTTTTTCTGCTTGGCAAAGTTCTTTATATGGAAGCTCCCTTTTAAGTGTGGAAGCAAAAAATGAGTGAATGATTAAATACCTAACAATACACCTGTGCTTAATGTTTGAAAGTGTGCGATAATTTGCGTATCTGTGTGTCTAACCTCAACTGTCACATTGCTCTGTGATCCGGGCAACAGCTATGTTCAGCATTGACTCACAGGACACACTCACTTCTTTTTAAAGCCTACACACTGTGTCTGTTTATTTACTGCACTCAGGTACAAGGCTTTGTGTGCCCATTTTTGTGCATGTGAAGAATTACAGCTAGCTGTGTCCTTTTCAGTGTCACCATTGTCCTTTCTGCTTACTTTCAAAGAAGCAGTTCTGCCAGAGCTCAACAGTAACAGAAAGGGCTCACTTTTAGGAATAATGCCCGTTTTTTTCATATTGCATTCCCACTGACAAAGCTTTAGTCACCAAAAGAACAGCATTTGAAAAGCCAACAAACTCAGCTCAATACTTTCTCCTTGCACAGAAGTTACTATTTACTGTTTCCAGCACCACTCACAAAAAAAGAAAAAGAAAAAAGAAAATCATTAGACTGTAATAGAATCTCTAATATCTGCTGTTCAAGGCTCAGGCCTATTTACACGATCTGCACAGTGGAGATTATGCTTGTTTTCCATCAACTACAATAAAACAGGCAGCAGGGACGTAATTAGGGCTGTTTAAGACAGCGCACACGGGCCTGCCAGAGAGCGCGAGTGATGGCATTATCTTATGAAGATAAACGAGCAGGCACTGCTAATAGGCAAATTAATTATTGCATGACTTCAAATACCACTGCGCTCTGATTCCTTTCTGCAAGATGTCTTTTGTTTTCATTACGGTGTGGAACAAGGGGAGGGGATGCGGGGCAGGAAGACTGCCCAACTCCTTTAAGAGGGTGGGGGTGAATCTAATATCTGAAACACTTGATTTCTCTGACTGGGTTCATCAGCTGGGTTTATGCCCCTATTAGTAGATCTTATCGTTTTACTCACAATAACAGTACTTAACAGGGTGGATGTATAAATGGGCTAACAGGACTAACAAAGATTAAAAAAAGATCACTTTAAGGTTTTATTTTAGGCACATCAGATTATTTACTGTTAAGAAATGACTTAAGAGTGGGTTATTGCAAACATTTGTGGAACTGAGCGCAACAGCACCACCGCTGGTGTGGGAGAAATACAGATACAGGTGTAATGAACACTAACAAGGTAGACTTATTTACTCGGTCTTCACTTCTTTTTCCCCCAAATGTCTTTACAGGAGAAACTAAAAGTAGATAGACTACCCAATTAAAGTGAAAGTTACACAAACTGAAACTTTTCTGTCTATTATGTTTGACATTTGAAAGAAACCTGGCATGAAACCGGTAGAGCATTACAGACCTTAAACACTGAAAATAATAGAAATCGCGAACGCAGCTGCTTATCTACCTTTCTGTGTGTGTGTGTGTGTGTGTGTGAGAAACAGTTTGTCTCACATAATTTTCATGCCATTAATGAGACCTTGCAATATAATGCATTGCTCAACCCTAATATGTCAGTTTACATTAGCCACATTTTGAATTACACAATACTGAAAAATATTTTATCGATGGCACAAATCTAGAGAATCACAATGCTTTCAATATGTTTATACTACTCACTGGTACTTCAACATAAAACACTCATCCCCTGCCCCTTTAAAACATCCCACCTACTGTTTCCCTACCTGGTTTGATACTGGCCTGTGATTGCTCCAGATTGACAGCGTACATGAGTCCTGAGCTGGCTGAGCATCAGCGCTGCCATTACAGGAGTGGGAAGGGGAGGAGGCCGAGCTGAAGGGCTGTCTGGCTGCCTCAAGCGGGCCTGAGGTGTTGTTGTGAGCAGCCATCATGTCCTAATGAACCCTAATTAACCTTCATTAGCTTTGCAATGATCCAGAACGCAGGCGCTCCTGCCGCAGCTTTCTCCCCTGTGCGCATTCCTGTTTATTAACGTCAGGAATAATGAGAGGATTCGTGCTCCGTGTGCCAGTCCTCACCTAATCACAGCTGAATGAATAAGAGAGGGGGAGCAGTGTAGGTGTTTCAGTATACGACCTTTCTGCATAGGCTGTGCTCTGGCTTATTGAGAGCATTCTCTACAGACAGAATATTCACGGGTGGTCATGTATCTCAAACACAAGTCTCAGACCCGCACTGCAAATCGGTTTCAGACCACACGGAGCTCTCGAAACTGCAAATACACGTACAAAGACACACTCATATGCACGCAAAAAAATTAAGTCATATTAATCACGGCCAGCTGGTCCAGAGACTGCTGCCAATCCCAAGATTATGTCCAGCAGTTTAGCATTCATTAGGCCCTCATTCGGTAGTGAGTTATGGGGCCATCCTCTCAGCCCGGTTCAATTAAAACGCCGACACCTGGAGAAGCAGGGCAACTGGCCAACTCTCGCCTCCAGCCCTCACAACACCTTAGACATTTCACACTACAGTAAACGTGACATCAAAGAAGCATTTCACTCAAATGTGATGTCAGCACACTAAGTAGATATAGTTTCTGATAATGCAAGAAGAGATATGGGATAAAGGGTATTGGTAGCAGACATTTCTTTGTAAAGAACATGCTTATTAATCATTTTGGGTTTTTTCAAAATCACAATTTAATAAACATGAAAACTAATTTTTGAATATCATGGGCATCAGCATGTTCTCCCCGTTCTTGTGTGGGTTTCCTTTGGGCACTCCAGTTTCCTCCCACAGCCCAAAGATGTGCAGATTAGGTCAAGTGGCTACTCTAAATTGGTTTTTCATCTCCGTGTTAGCCCTGCGATTCACCTGAAGTCAGCAGAGATTGGACCATCATACTCATGAGATAATGTTTGGGTCATTTGTGCTCTTTTGGGATGACAAGCTAAAATGAAAGTTAAAAAAAAAACAAAAAAAAAACAAACAACTTTTTTTGTAAACCCAGGGCCAAAAAGAACAATATATACTATATAGCCAAAGTTTGTGGTCACCTGACCATCACATCCATATGTGGATCTTCCCCAAACTGGTGCCACAAAGTTGGAAGAACAAAATCGTACAGAATCTCTTTGCATGCTGTAGCAGCACAATAATTTCCCTTCACTGGAACTAAAGGGGCCCAAACATGTTCCAGCATGACAATGCTCCTGTGCACAAAGTGAGCTCCATGAACATGTGGTCTGCCAAGTTTGGTGTGGATGAACTTGAGAGACCTGTACAGCGCCCTGACCTCAACCTCACTGAACACTGAATCCTTTGGGATGAACTGAAATGCCAACTGTGCCCCAGGACTCCTTGGCCAACATCAGTGCCCAACCTCATTAATGCTCTTGTGGCTGAATGGGCAAAATCCCCACAGCCATAAACCTGGAATGGGACTTTGAAAAAGCACATATGGGTGTGATGGTCAGGTGTCCACAAACCATGAAGTTTATTGGTCTCACTTATTTAGACTCTGTGCACACAGCCCTACACATCAAATGGATGCCCAGGCATTTGAAATGATTTTTACAAGATTGGGTTGATTTTACTAATACCTGAGAAAAAAATAGCACACATTTTTTTCCTATTAAAAAACTGGATTCGATCAGTGTGAAATTCATTGCTAGGTAGTGAAGAGAACATGACGGTTCAGCCATACATATGCAAAGCGTCCCTGTGCTCCACTCCTGTCCTGCCTTTCTGAGCTTGCTGAACGATAACCAAGGCCAAAGAGAGGACTGAGGGAGAATCAATTCTGTCGTGCACGCTTATAATGATTAATAATCAGTGATAGCTGCTCATCTCCGCGTCGGACGAGCGTGACCCAGAAAAGGACACTGAGGGAGGAATGATAGATGACAGCCTTCTCTTGTTCTGCTGCTTCCCCTCTCTCTCTCCTCCACTTCCAAGCCCACCATACACCAAAATGACTACAATTAAAAGCTCTGTCCATGCCCAGAGCCTGAGAGGAGTATTTATAGAGCTCTTTCTCTGCAGAGCGCTGTCTGCTCTCTAACATTATCTCCCACACTCTCTCACACGCACAACACTTACTATAGATATGAGCACATAAATGAATGGTGACAATTACTGGGAACAGCAACATTCTGCTTGCACTGTTGTCTTTCCCAGCCTAATAACATCGTTCACCAAATTGGAACGAGTGTGTGCTGCCAAGAGAGCAACAGCGCTGCAAGAGCTTGAAGGACCAAATTAATTTCTGTGCCGCTGGCAGCCTGTCTTGGGGACGAGTATAGGAGACACCAGGGTGTGTACGAGTTTGTTCTCCCTCTTTTATCAGGCAGACCAGGCCAGTGCTCCTCTGCCCTGATTCCCGGACCTCATCATACCCTCACATTCATCACCAGCTTGCATCCACAGCTGGTTATCATCTCTCTCTCTCTCTCTCTGTCACACACAGTCACTTAGTCACACACTCTCTCTTTAACACAGTTATTCTACATAAAAACTACAGCTGCCTCGTACCCCCAACCTGGAAGTAATAATGACCACCTATGAAGAGCTAATTGGAGATTTTGAAAAACTATTTATGTGCAGAGAAAACAGTGGGAAACATAAGTGCCCCCCCCCCTTTCCCCCTTATGACTAAACCTAACTATAAGGGCCACCCCCCCCCCCCACACACACACACACAGCACTCAATCGACACGAAGACGAAGAAGGAAATGAAGGAAACGTTTATTTGCAGTTGCCTTGCATCTTGGGGACAATCAAGATCACGGATAAACATGCGCTCATCCGCACGTCTGCCCGAACCGTGGCGTTGGTGGTATAGTGGTGAGCATAGCTGCCTTCCAAGCAGTTGACCCGGGTTCGATTCCCGGCCAACGCATCCCCGTTTATGTTGAATGGTCAGGTGTGCCAGACGCAAGAGTCCCATGACAGGCAGCCCAAGAAACAACAGACGAAAGGAATTAGCAGCGTGGGTCGATTTTCGCTTGTTGCAAGCAGCCACCTGTGTACCCGACAGTGTATTCGATGTTTTTTTTCTTTGATTAGCAACCATGTCTAAATGTTGGTTGATGTGAGATGAGCACATATTGGCAGAGGATGCTGACATCCAAGGTGAGTGACCCTTTCTGAAGGTCTTAATGGCCATTTCTATTCCAATCACCATCACATTTTAACTACCTGGCTGTTGCTTTAGCAGGTGATTGTGCAGTGATGAGAACAGGAGATTCATAGAGGCAAAGGCCAAAATCCTTGGCATGTTTCTGCCCGGTTTCGAACCGGGGACCTTTCGCGTGTGAGGCGAACGTGATAACCACTACACTACAGAAACCACGGGTAGTGCACCAGCTAGCTGCCACCTAGGGTGCGGTAAACAGGAAAGCTGGAGAAAAGTCGCTCTGACAGGCACTAGCCTATCTGCCTTCCAAACAGATGGGGGTAAGATAGCTATTAGAGGACAACTCAAAAGACCTGTTTCTGCCTGGTTTCGAACCAGGGACCTTTCGCGTGTTAGGCGAACGTGATAACCACTACACTACAGAAACCAC
>JAQQZR010000038.1:19737895-19770341 GCA_030068235.1 Notoglanidium macrostoma | reverse complement strand
TTGTGGTAGACTCTGATTAGCATTGTGAAAGACTCTGATTAGCATTGTGGTAGACTCTGACTAGCATTGTGGTAGACATTTTTGTAGAAAACTAGACATTGATTGCCACGCAGAAAGCCTGAAAACTAAAAAATGGTCCACTAATGGTCATCTGTTACGCAACATGCTGTGTGCAAACTTCGTCACATGGTTTTCGCATAAATGCACAGAGTGGCAGTTTGATTACCAGGTCAGCTGTTTGTGTGTTTGCCTGTGGTTATGGAAGCAACAGCACAATCACATGTTCAAGAGAAAACTCCTCCTCCTTCTTCCACCTCCTCTCAGTCTCATCGGTTTTTTCTTTGCACAATAAACCAATGCTTCAAATGTCATTTTTATTTGTTTATGTTATACAATTGTGCTTCTTTCAACATCGACATTGCTGTTCAGTTTGACAAGGCTGTATAATAATAATAATAATAATAATAATAATAATAATAATTAGAATAAATAATAAATAAAGAATAAAGGGCGAATAATAAAACAACTAATAAAGGGTGTTTTATACAGAAGCCCTAATAGGCCATGAATTTACACTTTTTATGTGGCCTGTTTTCTTAGGATAACCTGTTATTTTTGTCAGTATCATGACATAACGAAACATCGTTTTCTCGTGATAACAACATAATTTTCTCAAGATCACAGAACATAATTTAGCTACCCATAATCCTGCCAATCTGCATCTCTCTGTCATCATCCACCCTGGGCCTCGCAGCTGGTCAGCGATGAAGTGAACGGTGTAATCAGGCTCACTTTGATTGCACCTGCGATAAAGCTGTAGTCTTGCTAACTGCCTTTTTAAATGACACACTAATACAAACATTATCTGGAACGGCAAGACATAAAGCTATTTAAGCCTGTGTCTTGTCTAGACTGCACAGAAATGTAACGTGCTGATCAATATATTCCTGCTCTTCTGAGATTGCTGCACAGAATGATAGTCAATGACTCGGTAATGCTTTCAGGAAAACCGAGCTTCGTTATCTCGATATCTTGAGAAATTATGTTGTGATCACAGGAAAACGATGTTTCTTTACAGGTGATAATGACAAACTAACTCAAGATCATGAGAAACCAAACAAACAACTTGTCATCATGAGAAAACAACATTTGTTATGTCATGATAATAACTAGAAATCATGAGAAACCGAGCTGAATAAAATAAGTAAATCCATGGCCCCGTGGTAGTTTTAGACAGCGCTGCCTGCTATAAAAATACAAGCCCAATGCTTCATTTCAAAGCCCTACACACTGCTTGTTCTCATAGCATGTATACTCTTGCAAAATGCATTGTAACATTTAAAATACACAAAATGCATTTTAATAAGGCAATATTCAAAATAAATGGCAACCATTTAAACTGGTAGCAAAAGGGACCTGGCAACACTACAATGTTATGAAGTCTGCACGCAGCTCACAGCTTTTTCACCTCCAGTGCAGAGCGTTCTAGGGATACGCACACCGAGTTTGTCTTGAGCGCAACAGTGTGTTCATTTTTCATTTAGATCTTTTGGCATTTAAAGTATGCCACCAGCTTTAAGCAAAGCACCCCATTTGCCCAAAAGCCTGAAGGAGACTTTTATCACTGCATCACTGAAGCATTGCTGTTGCAGTTTTGTCTTGACATGGCTGAGACTAATTTTGCAAGCCAGCCTTCTCTATATAGAGTCTGCTACGTTTCCTCAACAATGGCCAATCACCATCAGCTTTCGCAGAAAGAAGCTATTCGACTGACACGGCAGATGATCAAAGACCTTTTCCTTTAGTCTTATGATAACTGTTAAAATGGGATTCTGTAAAATGGTTTCAATCAATTAAATTCAGTTCATTTAAATTTTATTCGTATGGTGTTTTTAACAATAGACTTATGCCACAAAGGAGCTTTACAGAAACTTGGATGTAGATTTAGATTGCTAATGAGCAAACAAAGGTAACAATAGTGAGGAAAAACTCTGAGTCGAGAGGAGGAAGATACACTATGAAATAGAAGTATTGGGACACCTGATGATTACAACAACAGCAACTTTAATGACATTGCATTCAAATACATAGACTTTAATATGGAGTTGGTCCCCCCTTTGCAGCTATAACAGCTTCCACTTTCCTTTGAAGGCTTTCCACATGATTTTGGAGTGTTTCTGTGGGAATTTGTGCCCATTCATTATGTAGCACACTTATGAGATCAGGCACTGATGTTGGACGAGAAGGCTCGCAATCTCCGTTCCAGTTCATCCCAAAGGTGTTTGATGGGGTTGAGGTCAGGGCTCTGTGAAGGCCAGTCAAGTTCTTTCACACCGAACACATCCAACCATGTCTTTACGGACCTTGCTTTGTGCACTGGGGCACAGTCATGCTGGAATAGAAAAGGGCCTTCCCCAAACTGTGTCCACAAAGTTGGAAGCATAGTGTTGTCCTAAATGGTTTGGTATGCTGAAGCATTAAGATTGCCCTTCACTGGAAGTAATGGGCCTAGCCCAATTCCTGAAAAACAGCCCCATACCATTATCCCTCCTCCATCAAACTTCACAGTTGGCACCATGCAGTCAGGCAGGTAACGTTCTTCCGGCATCCGCCAAACCCAGACTCACCCGTCTGACTCGCAAACAGAAAAGCGTGATTCATCACTCCATAGAACATGTTTCCACTGATCCACAGTCCAGTGGCGGTACAACAATGCGTCAGACGCTTGGCAATCAACTTGGTGATGTGAGGCTCGCATGCAGCAGCTCGGCCGTGGAAACCCATTCCATGAAGCTCACGGCGCACGGTTTTTGTGTTTACATTAATGCCAGAGGAAGTTTGGAACTCTTCAGCTATGGAATCAGCACAACGTTGCCGACCTTTACACACCATGGACCTTAGTAGTCGTTGACCCCGCTCTGTGACATTATGGGGTCTTCCACTTCGCGGCTGAGTTGCTGTTGTTCCTAAACGCTTCCACTTGCCAATAATACCACTTACAGTTGACCATGGAATATCCAGCAGAGATGAAATTTCACAAGCCATCTTATTGCAAAGGTGGCATCCTGTCACAGTACCATGCTTGAAGTCACTGAGTTGTTCAGAACAACCCATTTTGTTTCACAAATGTTTGTAAATGGACACTGCATGGCTAGGTGCTTGATTTTATACACCTGTGGCAATGGGTCTGATTGAAACACCGGATTTCAATAATTAAGAGGTGTGTCCCAATACTTTTGTCCATATAGTGTAACTTGAGAAGAACCACACTCAGAAGGAAGCCTATCCTCTTTTGGGTAGTGGAATTCTCCGTAACAGTATCTTGTTCGTTGTTTTGTGGTGTTCTAAATTTTTTTATTTTATCTGTATACATGGAATTGCAGAGAGCCAGACTGCAACCATCAAGATTCTGAAGCTTTTGATCAGAAATGTGTACTAAAGCTAGCAGACGCTCCATGGCCTATGGACAGACCACCTGTGGCTGAGACTAGCCTGAGAGCTACAAAGGTGCCACAGAAGCTGCCTGTTTTAACACATGCTTTAGTGAACTTCAGAGGTTACACATTATTGCTGCAGCAGGAAACCACGGAACAGGCAGAAAGGATAATCACTATAATTATAGATGATCCCTTTTGTCAGTTAATGAAGGAAGCAATAAGTCTCCATTTCTTAAAACAACCCCTATAATCCCTTAGGAGAACCAGAAGCGCAAGAGTCTGGTTGGGGGGATAGAGAGAGAGAAAAAAGGGAGGGAGGGAGAGAGAAATGGCAGAGAATGCCTTGTATTAGGGTGGGAGAGATAATTAAAACCACCAGCTCTGTTAATATTTCATAAAAAGACATTACCTCCTGGAATCTAGCAGCCACCATTGTGTGTTGTGTAATTCTATTACAGGGGGATGAATTCCCTGGAGCAAACCTCAGGGGCAAACGATGGAGGATGGAGAGATGTAATTACAATTGGCATAGTGTGTGGCCACAGACATACATCTGACGCACATGCAGAGTCCTTTAATCCTGCTATTTCCATGACTGGTTCAATCCATATTTCATAAATCCTCTTTTATTTAGGAGGACATAAACACCTATGGATTTATGCCATAGTGTAAATATATCATCCCAGGTTAGGTGAATGAAAATGAGAGAACGTGGTAATAAACAATACACAGCTTCTAGGAAAAGCTCTGCTATAACACATAAAAAAAACATAAGGAAATCCAGAATACTAAAAATGTGACACATCAGGCAACCTTTTCTCATCAGATATATGGCTTGAGCTCTCTGTATACCTTGGGCATGTAATTTGACTAAATGTCTATTAAATGGCATATTTAGCTCATCTCAATAAATCAGAGCCTAAAAAAGCCTTTTGATGGCTGTAAATGGCAGGCACGTTGGTATCAAAGATAATTTATGAATTCATCATGACAACCAAGGACTGAGCTGTGAGAAAGAAGACCAATAAGGCAGAAGTTCCACTGAGAGATGATAAGAAATATGACAGTTACACGAGGCCGGCCACACAGTGTGGAAGTGGAAGTAGCAACACGCATGATAGAGATCAATGCACCAGGGATGACCTGGTGGAGAACAGGAGTAGAAACAGCAAGGCTCTACACTGTGCTGCTTTGAAATGTCATCACTTGAGCGGAACAGCATTTCTATGTCTTGAGAAGTCTCTTCCTTTTCTGATTGCGGAGATAGTCACGCAAATGTGTTTCATCCTCTTTTTAGGTGGAAGTTATCTAAGGCCTCTCATTCATCTCAGGTCCTTCTAATAAACCCAAGGCTCCTAATACCAGTTTTGTATGTTGACAAAGGCACACTTTTTTCTGTAACAGAGATTTAGCTTTAGCTCTATAAAGACCTAGTGACAATACTCTAAAATAATCGAAGCCGTAAATCCACTCCACCCGGACGGCTGTATCTGCATGGCGCGTGCACACAGACCTCTATTCTCCTTGGTCGCTGGCACTCGGCAGCTTGAACGCCGTGGCAGTGCTGAGGATTAGCTCACTACACGCAGGGAACAGGATACACAGAGCCTTTCATCAGCTAGGATGCCTGTGAATGTAGAGTGAAGTCTCATTCTGTGCTCTCTCCTGGACCACAAGACTCCAGTTATTACACCTGCACTTAGCTCCTGCTTTTTCACTGTTGCTCTCTTTGCTGATAACAGCTATAAGGAGTCATTACACAGCTACAGAGGAATACAAGGACGCCTCATTATGAATGAGTGTGTAAGAGTAGAAACTTCAGAGGATAGTCATATCTTTCATAATTAAAGTAATCTGTCAGATAATATTCAGGTATGAGAGGATGGTCATTGATGTACTGCTATGGGAAATCAGGGTTCGGAGTATAAATAGGGCCGAGCAGGCCGTGTACTTAAGCTTGTTTTCCTTCTGACTGGGAGTGCTGTCCGGCGGTCAGACGTGGCTCCAGACTTGA
Source organism: Notoglanidium macrostoma (assembly GCA_030068235.1). Classification (NCBI taxonomy): domain Eukaryota; kingdom Metazoa; phylum Chordata; class Actinopteri; order Siluriformes; family Auchenoglanididae; genus Notoglanidium; species Notoglanidium macrostoma. The sequence goes on along the minus strand of JAQQZR010000038.1, from coordinate 19,764,890 downwards.
GGATGATTAAAGTGTCACTGGTGATTTATGAATGACATTATTATGGCATTTTAAAAGCACTTTTTAGTGATTTGTCAGCTTTCTTGCCTGCCGAATTCAATCACTTTCATCACTGGCCTCAAGGGCTGGACTTGCTGCACGACTGAGCATGCAGCCACCACCTGTGCACATATGCCACAATTGCTTGATACAGTCAGCCACTGACATCATACACGCATGCACGCGCACCCCTCTGAGCTTCTGAGTACCACATCCACGAAGAACCACTACAAACACCTTCATTACCATTGTAGACAAATTTAAACTGGACTCCATCTACATAACAGAGTTTAGATTACAAAGCACAGCAGTTAAGTACCGTCACACTGCTATCACTAGCCACAAACCTATATTTCTAATGAACTACCATTCCTAGATTATCTGATATAGAATGACCACTGATACTCATGTAGGTGTATTAACAGCCAGGCAAGTAAATTTAAATTGCTAAACTGAAGCAACCAATATTCACGCAGAATTTAAAAATACTGCATTATATATGATCACATTTAACAAACTCTGGATTCATTCATTTTCAGTAAGCACATCCTGGTCACACCATTCACAAACTCATTCAAATTTATGGGCAGTCCAGCTACTGGTATGTTTTTAGGAGTTGGGAGGAAACCCACAGTGACACAGGGAGAACGCGCACAGAAACTCCATAAAGTAACAGTAACCTGAGCACAAGATCAAGCCGGGAAGTGTGGAGCTGTGAGCCTGCACTGTGCCACCGTGTCACCTTTCAGCAACCTGTATTCTTATCATCTTATCATCAACATTACTCAGCTGCGGACTCTGAGGTATCGCTGTACTAAATGCATTTTAGTAAAATACACGTTAGTGGACATTGATTTTAATATCTAGGATAATGAAAGACAATATGACTGACACATAATAAACTTAATGCCATTTTATACTTGGACTAAAAACATGAACTAAACACATATGATATTTAAACCAAATCTTCCAAAGTTAGATCATTTATTGCAAAAGCCATGGCATGGAACATTTTTATTGTTAAATACATACACAGTGCTCATCCAAACAAGCAAACAATGAAAGACCAGTTTTTCAGCCAGCTCTCACTTAGGCTACTCTATAAAGTGAATTAACACTATAAAGTCAATTCGACAACATGCATAGATTGATTTTAACAACATACACTGAATAAACACATAAAGTCTTCATAAAGACAGAAAGCCATCATCTCCACTTTGTTAATCAAAGCACAAAATGTGTTGTAGGTTGCGGCTGCGGTTCAACGGCAATTAAGGGACGGGTCAGCAGCCAGGACATTTTATTTATTTATCAACTGAAACGTCTTCTTTTCATTTCCGTTGAGCTACACATGCCACTCCTGAGATACCAGTGATCCTGAAACCTTCTGCTCTCTGGACCTGCCTGATCCATCCAGTGTCCTACTTCTGGTTGGAGTTCTCCAAAATTTGCTTCTGCTGAGGATGGCTCCATATGGACAGCCTGAAGATACACTCAGAAACTTTGAACGGTTTTGAACTCAGAAACGGTTTTGCTATGATGGCCTCCGATTGCCATGATAGGACGTTTTGCAGTCCACCGGTAAACAGTTAACTTACACAGATATCAGTAACAAACAGCTTCAACAAAATAGACTTCATATTAAAACTACAGAAAATTTCTCTGCTGCACAATTGCACATTTTGACCAAATAGCACAAGGTTATAGAAGCGAGTTATTTGTAATCACGCTATCCGGTGTTACCCATATGAGGATGGGTTTGCTTTTGAATCTGGTTCCTCACAAGGCTTCTTCCTCTTGTCATCTCAGGAAGTTTTTCCTTACCACCGTCACCACTGGCTTGCTCATTAGTGATAAGTTTCTAAATTAATATGTTGGAAATATATATATTTCTGTAAAGCTGCTTTGTGACAGTGTGTATTGTTAAAAGTGCTATACAAATAAAATTGAAGGATTGACTGCAAAAGGGACTCAGCCAAGACTTCCAAAAACAAAAATTAGATAATAATATTTTGTTGGGGGTTTTTTTTTTTTTTGAACTGCTAGTCTTTACCAAGTTCACTTTTTTCAAAACCCTTCACACAGCACTCTATCAACATTTACAATACAAAGCAAACAAAAAAAAAAATGACTGTGCAGCATATAGCGCACTCGCTGTAATGACACCAGTTGTAAGTGTTTTTGAGGTTATTGTACTCTGATTGACAAATTGCTCTTGTTAGAAAGAAAGAAGCGCTGCTTTTTGGATAAAAGATTTTTCTGAGATGTATTTTTTTCGCTGCTTTGATAGTTGGAGTGCATTTTGGTCATGACATGATATGCACAAACTATTAGCGCAGTTCAGAGTGAATGATCGCTCAAAAAACGTTCCACAGTCAGAGGATTTTAGACAGCCTCGCAGCTGCTGCCTCAGCTGACCACATAAAGATTACAGGAGTGATTTCTGACACCGGGTATGATATTAATAAAACAGCTGTGGAATCTCTGGCTTTTGGCCCAGATGTAAGGAGCGCTGTGGTGCTGCTTGTATTGTGACACCACCGGATGTGAGGAGATGGAGTGTAATGAGGCCATCTTCCAAACACAAGGCTAAAGCACGCTATTACCATCACTCACTGCAGGGAAAGGTCCACATGAGTGGAGAACCTGTGAGAGAATGGATACAAAGAGTGAGGTGAGATGTGGAGAGGATAAAAGGAAGATGGATTTCTAAGAAGTTTCTGAGAGAGAGAGAGAGAGAGAGAGAGAGAGGGAGAGAGTGGGAGTGAGACAAGGCTGCATGTTAAAAGGAGAGTCAGAAAAGCAGACAGGCAGAAAATAAAAGCAAGGGAATGAAGAGAGAAAAGGGAAAGATCGAAAGAGACAGAAAGTCTAAAATGCAGCAAGGATACAGACAGTTATGATAACATAAGTATTGTATGTGTGCTGTTGAGTCCAGCCAGCCAGTATATGACAATCTGAGTAAAAAAAAAAAAAAAGGAGATGGTAAGAGCCACAAACTACTGTCAGTTAGTGCAAATCAGGGAGTCAGGACTGTTGCGAGGAAGACAGGCGGAGAGCACAGACTGATATCTGAGGACAGAGTGAGAGACAGCCAGGGCTGGGGAAAGTAACACCCTTCTGTGTTTATAATTATGCAATGCGAGTGAGAGTGGAGGTGGGGAGGGAGGGAAAGGGCACACACTCAAACTGAGACGCCATCTGGGCCTGCACTGGGTGCAGAGCGGTAACACTGCCCAGACCTGCAAGGCTACCTGCTGCTTCACCACACATACCTACAAACACACATGGCTGCACAGACATGCACACTTACTATCATATCCTGCAAATCCTATCATGTGAAAAAAGTGCACCTGCTTGGTAAACAAATGCTAAGAGAGCGCCTAGAATAACTCCCAGTGCAAAGTGGACATGGCTTGGAAAAAATAACCAAGCGTGGACCGCGTCACTAGCTTCAGGCAGATGTCTAATGATGAGATTGTGTACTGACAGTCACAGTCACAAGTAATGGATCCTGCTGAGGCCAAATTAATCAAAATTAAGACAAGGAAGAAAAAGAAGAGGAAGCAGCGGTTGCTCGTTCTGGCTAACACGTCAGAGAACCCAAATTTTGAAAAAATGGAGGACGATACTTATAATTTAGCGCAGAAACACGTAGGAGTGTGAATGTAAGTATTTGGAAGTATGCTACGCGTGCCTGATGGCCACCAAATGTAATACACGCTTGGAAACGGAGGGGCATTCAGTTGGTTGAACCCTACATAGGGGACCTTTAAGCTATGCACTTGCACAATTATAAACTAGCAAACTCGAAGTGCTTACTTTGCTACACTGACGATGAACAGTTCTGGAAAGTGGTCTAAGAAATGACGTTCGAGTGAAACAAATCAAACCGACTGAGGAAAGTCGCTGCTATTGGCTAGTAAGGAAACAACCTGTTCTTGACAAAGCCCTTTAACTGATCTCTGAGTCAGTAAACGATCTTACTGAACCAGTTAAACAAAGAAACGAGTTCTGGATTGGTCACCCGCATTGGGTCTCACATGTCATTCGGAGAACCGTTTCTCAGCACTGCAAATAAACAATGAGTCAGTGCTTAGCATTTGGCTCAGTGGATAGTTTCATGCTGGATATAGATTCTGACTAATGAAGGTTAACTGCTGCACCATGTGGTGTGAGCAAGTGGGAATGCTCCAACTCAGGGAACTCACTGACATAAACACATGCTTATACTGTAAAGGGGACAATACCGGGCGATGAGACCAGTGTATCAACCGAGCAGCCCATGCAAGAACTAACATTGAGGTACTTTGTGTTTAAGGCAGGAAGGAGGGACAAAAGTCAGGTGGCGTATCCTGAGAATGAAAAGACGTACTCTCTAAGAATCCTCTGGAATGCAATGAAGCCACAAAGATGTTATCATGTAAATCAGAGTGAAGAGGAGGAGGGGGAGGGGAGGAAGGCGGGATAGGCTTCCTGCATGACTGGCTTTGGCAAAGACTCACTTCAATTAGCTCTGTGTGGTACGGTGGAGAGCAGGCGCTGGTGCTTTGCTGTGTCTCTAAAAGCATGAAGTACACTTTCCCTGCGGCCTGCACAGATGGATGACAACAGCATGGCTGAGTGCAGAGTCATCAGAGACAGTCATGCAGAGACAGTATTTCCAGAATTTGCACGGAACCTGCAGCTATCAGGAATATTCCTATGCTTCTGCACTTCTTTTTACATAATATGAGGCTAATAGAAGTCTGAATTTAAATACAACAACACGCCTAATACTGCAAATTGCACTGAGTGAGTAAAACCTGTGTAGGTAATTCTTAATCACTTGTGTGTAATGATTCCAGCACTAATAAAAGTTCTTTCTCATCACAGGAGAAAAGTACAAGGGGTGTGTGTGTGTGTGTGTGTGTGTGTGTGTGTGTGTGTGTGTGTGTGTGGGTGTGAAGAATCAGAAGGGGACGTTTATAGTGTGCTGTGTATGTTTGTGTGGGCATGTGAGCATCTACATGCACGGGCTGCTCTTTCTTTCAACACTTGCTGCCTCAGGGGGTGGTGACACAAAAGAAATGATTATTCTCAGTGGTGAGGCTCCTGTATGCACCAGGCGAGGCATCACACTGGGCTCCACACTGAGGACAGCATATGGGCCACTCTCTCACTGAAGAGTGTGCATCAAACGGCTCCCGACTCCCTCAACTCTCCTAACACAGTGCAGATCAATCCGCAGACACACACACACACACACGCACACACACAGTGGAGCAGTATATGAACGCCGTAAGGATATGAGACTTGGTTAAATCACATAAGGAGACAGGAAAATAGTGAAGAAGCTCAGGACAAATGACCACGCGTGTTCATGAACACATCAGAGTGAGACATCAGAAGATACATTTTACACAATCCAAACTTTTCAAAGCCCAGGACAAAAGAGCAGAGTACAATCCCTACACTCTGGATTCTAGATTCCGGTTGGTCGTGGATTAATTGCGTCGCGCTGACAAGAGTCAAGCCGCTAAAGGGTCAATAGCTTAACGCTGCAGAATGAGCGGCTCTATACATCGTACGCCTTCCGAACGGAAGGTCATATTTGAGCTTGCCAAATGATTGATGGGCTCGTGAGTGCCCTCTGATCCTTTACTAAAAGCCGCATTCAGTCCTAAATCGGTATGTAGCTTTAAAAGGCTGGCACAATTTAAATGAACCAGGAGTCTGCACCCTTCATGAGGTCTGACTAATCAAGAGCAATTACGGCATAAGTGTCATGAAGCTATTAATGAGGGAAATTTTTTGGCTGGAAAGTGACGTTCTGTAAAAACTTGAGAGCACCATTAGCCTTTAACAAAGAATTAAAGTGCACATTTGGCCTATAAGGGGTAGGCGCTAAATCATACTAAGGAGGTGAAAAATCGATCATTACTCAGGGACGGCTGGGTGGCTTTTTATCTGTATTAAGCACAGGAGTCTAATGGATGGCACATTAGGTGGTACCTTCGGAGTGTCCTTTAAAAAGCGGCTGCCTGGGCCTGAGCCTGGAACATTTGGAAATCATTTAGAAGATGGGAGATCTAATTAAATGTCTCTCCTGCACCTTGAACTTTGCGCTGCTGATGAAGGTAAACACATCAATCTCTTTTTGTTCCTCAAGCAACAACAATCTTCAAATCCGCCCAAGCGTTAACTTACTATCTGGAGCGAGAAGAAAAATAGCCCATAGACAAAGAGCAGCCGGGCTCGCAGCAAGACCAACATGCTGACATAGTTGTTGGACACAAGGGAGGATAAAAGATAAGCTTTTTGTCTACAGTGTTAAAGGTTTCTTGTAATATTCCCAGCGAATACAATCCTGTAGACAGGTTGTTTATCTGGATATGGACTAAGCTGTAGCTCAGAATACGTAGGATCGCCATTTATATTTTAGACTCATTTAGATATGAATTAGCATTTTTCCAAATCTGGAAAACTTTTTAATGCATCAAAACTACCTAATGAATGGTTTAGCACAAATTATCATCAATGGACGTTACAATCCGAATAACAGCCTGCCTTTCGGATTTGCCATTTTAGGTGGAAATTGCCCGGGGGAAAAAAAAAAAAAAAAAGCCACGTTTTGATCAGGTTAAAGGAGAAAATGTACATATGGAGGTGGCCATGAGATCAAGAGCACCCAATATAAACATGTTCATATGCTGCAGTTTCTTTCCTGCTCTTATGTTTAAATTAATACTGCACTTTTTGCATTGGTAGACTCTATTCATAGTCTCCTTTTCCTCTGTGCTGCTCTCTTTGAACGAGTCCTGTTCTGCCACCGAGGCCTAAAGACTTACTCAGCAGTCTGAGCGAAACCGTTTCAATTATACCAAGTGCTTTTAAATTGAGAGCTGTGAATGCATTATAAGACTTGACGTTGATATATTCGCTAATAATGTCAGCATCCCAGGAAGCCAGCCATAATAATCTGCAATAATATATGGAACGGGCAATAGAAGAGGAAATGGGGAGAGAGAGAAAAACCATGACTGATATGCCCTTAAAAAAAAACTGTCTTGTTTGTGAAAATAGCCATGACACATGGCATCATGACCCTGTGACCTCCATGCCATGCCTGTCACCAATTTACATAAGTCCTGCCGGATGAGCATCTGTGTGCGGGAGCATGCAGGTATGTTTGCCTGTGCTTCCTCCTTCTGCTGAACTCTTTCACGTCTTTGGTTAGTCTGTCACTGGGAGTGATCCTCTTAAAAGACCAAATATTCAGACAGAAGATCTGTGGCCGTATGACCTTGACACCTTCAGAAATCAGATAAATCGAGGTTGAATCCAACAAAGCATTTCTCAGAATATCACTGCGAAAACAACAGGAAATTCTGAAGTGAGGGTGGAACGGTATTAAAGATATACAGTGTGATAAGCCCACTTAAACTATCCGCTCACAACTGTAATAGCGTTTCAAATAGTTTTCTTTAAACCTGTGAAACACAATTTTAGAAAACTTTGGCCAGAACTCATCTTAGTTAAACAGCATTAAGGAAGATTCGTTCATCATTTGATGTCTCATTGTATCGTAACGTGATTTAAAATAATAATTTTAAAGTTTCCACACACAAAAATGACACCTTTAAAGGGGCCGGCTCACCCTTCCCAAGAAGCCAGTGGCCATTTTTTCCAAAAACCATCCGCAACAATCCAAAGATATTTTGTCAAAGTATCTATGTTTTAAATTCTTTTGGCCAATTCATTCCCTTTTCGTACGGTTATTCCGTGGATATTGGACCCGAACCGGCCTTGGCCGTCTCGCAGGTGGCCTCGAAGGAAAGAAAAGATAAGGCGTATTATGTTCAAAGCTTCTACGTATGACACGTGAATGAAGAAAGTATGAGATGGCTTTGGAAGGGACCACTGACAGTGAGTTTGCAGAAGCTTTGCTGTACAGAGAGCTAGCAGGTAGTATTACTTTTTCATGCACAATCCTGATAAAATCCTTAGCCATGAGGAAAACGCATAATTGTGTACATTGTTTTCAGAAGAACCACACAATAGCTGATGCCTGCATGATGCCAAAAATGAAAATCTCCTCAGTGCCTTGTGTTCCTCCTGTAACATGGACATAATAACATATTAAACTCCTTCACCGCTGATTAACAAGTGACCACAGGAGGAGCTTGATCAGGTCATTTCATCCCTTCTTTCCATGCTCTGTCTGTTTACCTTATATAATGTGATTCGTCAGTGATGCAACTGCTGCCTTCTTTATTCCTTCCCTTAATTTACCACCAAAGTAAATACTATGTACAAAATGTGTCACACGAGGGGTTTTGTTAACAATTAACATGTAATACTCGTGTCCACTTATGTGTCCTGGGTTGCTCTTTATGTGAACTTTCTGACCCCGTAACACTTCTTTTTAATGGTACAAAGTGAGAAGAATAGCAGCAAGCCCCAGAAAGGATAACTACGGGCAACATTTCATCCAGGGACAGCGTCCAAGTTAATTCAGGATAAATCGACTTTGACCCCACTGAAACCCCTGTGAATTAATTAATTGCTCCAATTAAGTGATGAATACAACCACTTAGACTAATTGCTAGAGGCTCTTAGGATCCTGTGGGACCACTAGAAGGCTTTAGAGAGAAGACTACACTAACGATTCCATCATTCTTATCCCTCTACGTTGCCGTTTAGGAGGTGAAGTCATCAGAATAATGCCTTATTATCAGTCCATGTGAGATTATCAGTCCACGGCCGATCCTTCCTTCTATCTTTATCTATAACTGCGATCAATGAGCCCTGTTAGACAGCTTATTCTGTCAGTATGGTGACCGAGTTACTTTAACAGCCGGAGTGGCCATGTTTCTCTGGTTAGCAACTACACTGTCAGGGTACTGATTTAAACAGGAGTGCGACAACTAATCAACAACATTGATTGATACTTTATTGTCACTGTATCTTTGTCCAATCCAGTGATATTTAAAAAGCTGTGTAACATCCATAACACCTGATGATAAACATAGTTGCCAAAGATCATTACAGATCAGCGTTTTTATTATCGATCACTGTGTTTATACTGATATTTCACATAACGGCACTGGGATGTTTCACGTTCTGTCCTGCACGTAAAATTCCACTTCCTAGTTTGAAACGGTTACTACGGTAGTGTTAGTGACATCATCAGTGGACATGGTAAATGCTACGTTTCAGGAATATAAACTTTTGACGTAAAATATAAAATCTCTTCAGAGGAAGATGAAAAGGAAGAAGGCATGTCAGTTTTACCAGAAACACCTTTAACAGGCGAGTACAAGTCAGTGTGACATGGCCGACATGCTATAAAGTGAATGTGGCTTCTATGAGATGTATTTCTGTTAGAGGTGCAAAAATAGACAGAACATTTGGCCATACTGTGTACAAAATGTCACTTACTTGACATTAATTTCTTGTCTATATAACTGTTGTATAAAAGCAATATCACACTAGAGAGTGTGCAGCTGTGATTATCTTCCGCGACCGAATCACAGCCGTGCTGATATTCAGTACAACAGCACTCCCACGCCTGTGATATTGCTTAAATGAAGCATGCTGTGGCACACGCTATGTCACTTCACTTAGACCAAAACACGCATTTGATGGAAAAGGTGGCGCAACAGAGAAACCTCCTCTAAAGTATGTGAACATGTTAAACTATATATTTTACACTGGATTTACACGGAATACATTCCACTGCGATGCAGGACTCAAGACATAACTGGTGTTTGCATGTGAGCACTATTTGCATCGGTAATCATTCATTTTTGGGAATCTGAGAAACAGTGCAAGCGTGATGTACCCAGTTGATTCATACTTCTTAACCATTGTGTATTCTTTTTGAGCTGTTCTACCATATTCAGTTATAGCCATATTTATCTTTCCTGCCTCATCAGTAAACATTATCCTGTGCTACTTTGGCCAAAAACTTGGTACTTTGTCAATGGAATAAAAAATGAGTAGACAAGTGACTGATTAGTCTACAAGATGAATATTTTCTCACTTCAAAAGTCATCTCATGGCACGAAGCATGTACACTATGTGGTGCAGGGTCATAGCATAACATACAAAATATATATTTTCACTCAGTATTATGTGTCAAGTGATCAACACATGCCAAAACGAGTCAATTCACTTGACTCTGAAATGAAAACTTACAGTCAGTCCCAAAGCTTCGGAGTCCATTCTACACACTGCAAAACGAGCTGCCTCGTCTGGCAAGCAAAACTAATATAGTGTTTCAGTTAGCGAGACAGCTAATAAGATATTTATTTTTCCTTTATTTTGAATTTGTCTAGTTGTAATTGAACAAACCAGGGCTTGCAGCTAAAACACACAGTAAAGCTCCAATAAATGTTCAAGGTACCTATAAAATATGTACAGAAGACCATCATCTTGCATTACTGTAGGTGACTCATTAGATTCATAAAGCACTAATATTCTCATGCTATCTGATTAACTGAAATGTGTCAGTGCTGTGTACAGTAACATGTTAAGATGTACTGCAGTTAGTGACCTCGTGTTTAATTAGGCCTTGTTTAATTAGGCCATTCTGTAGCAGTATTAACTGATTGAAATGCTGGAAAACAATATTGTTAAATATATACACTACCAGTCAAAAGTTTGGACACATCTTCTAATTCAAGGTTTTTTCTTTATTTTTATTACTTAAAAGACACTTCATGTCTTCATGGACTGTTGTTTCTCTTTACTTAGTCGAGCGGTTGTTCACATAATATGGATTACTACAGTTGTTCAATAGGGCTGTTATAAAAAATACTGTATGTTTATCATTTACCATTTACTAGTTACTGTACGTCTCAAACGCATTAAGAAGGCAAGAAATGCCACTAATAAGCTTTTAACGAGGCGCACCTGTTCACTGAAACGCATTCCAGGTGACGACTTCATGCAGCTGGGTAAGATAATGCCCACAATATCATCAAGCTAAATGCTGGCTACTTTGAAGAATCTAAAATATGAAACCTATTTTCTTTGAGTTTTTTTTATTTACACTTTTTTGTTTACTACATAATTCAGTATACGTGTTGCTTCATAATTTGAGGTATTCAGTATTGCTTTACAATGTAGAAAACAACAAAAAAAAAAGGAAAACCTATGAAAGAGAAGGTGTGTCCAAACTTTTGACTTAAATTTGAGCAATCAATTAAAAAAAATGAATAGATTAAATGATTATCACACTAATCATTAGCTGCTACCCTAGATTTGAACATGCTAACATGAAACTGAGTTTTGTTAATAATAGCAATAACAGACTAAGAGCAGTGATTAAGAGCGCGCTTTCTTGATGAAGCATGTGATTTGGGTTAAACTCTAGATCAGAGGCAGACCTGGCAAAGTATTTCAGCGGGGCGTACCACGATCCAATAAATGTAAGAGAAACAATGGCCGTAGTTTAGCGACTCCAGTTTTCTGGACACAAACAATCATGGCCTTTGTTTTTGTTAATTATTTGGCTGAAGGCAGCTCATCGGACCAGAGATTAGCTACAGGGAGAGAGACATTAGGTAAGAAACGATGAGTTCAATTGATTTCTTTCATTTTATTACGCTCTCTGTGCTCGATCCTGAACTTGGGTTGCTGTCTACGTGGAGTTTTGCATGTTCTCCACAAGTTTGTGTAAGTTTCCTGGGGGTTCTTTTACTATTCTCCTTCTGACCAAAAACACTGACTGGCTAGGCTAAATAGTAACTAGGTGTGAAAGAGTGTGAGAGTGTGTGTGCGCAATGTTCTGCGATGGACTGGTGCCCCATCAAGGGTGCGTATCCCCCAACAAGCGCATACCAGCCATCACATACCAGTGTGTCTGGATGGGCTTCGGACCCACAGTTACCCCAGCCAGAATAAGGCAGTTACAGTAGATGAATGAATGAAAACAGAATATTTACAGAGAAGTGTGTTTATGCTCCCCATTTAATGGTATTACGCGCCTTGTAACACGGAATTCTATTTATCTGAACCATTACAAATTTTAGTCCAACACCCTCTATTTACATCACAAGTACAAAAACAGAAAATTGGCCTCTTAAAAAACACTCTTAAAAATTGACAAAACTTTAGAACAGCCTCACAAACCCGGACATTTTTCATTTGTAACTGTGAACTGGTATTTCGAAGGTTAGTTAAGTAGAAATACTTCAGGGAGCGATTAGTCCAAAGATCTACTATACAAGCCGCATTGAGCTATTGAGTCTTACACTGGCTCAGAGCCACAAATACACTTCCTATTATAATTCTTTCGACTGTGGCAGCACCTCTGTTCGCTCCTACTCTGCATTCTGCGTGCTGCACTAGGGGCAGCGGGTGCTCTCTTGATTAAATTCATCACCTTTATTATGGCGCAAAATGCACAGCTCGGCATGGCTGACTGCTCCTGCTGCTCATTGAGGGCATTCATCTGCACTAACGGGGGACCAGGAGTTTACGCTTGGACTGTGTATTGGCCTACACACATCACGTCTGCTCCACATGACTGCGTAGCTCAAAGCGAACGTGGCAGGACCAGTGTCAGCGCAGCGCTCAAATCAAGCCCGAGAACTTTACCAGTACATGATCACTTATGTTTAAAATCAAAAATAGAAATGCAGTTTTATTTGCAACATTGTGCCATGTATTAAGAGAGGTTGTGGGTCTGGATGCCATCAGAAGGCTGCAGGTTCTAACTCCTGTGGCAGCCTTGAGGAAAAAATAACGCATTATCAATGGCAAGATGACGTAGAAGCAGGGTCGGTAAACATGATGCTTCTGAGCTACAGCTTCTATCTTGTTTTATGATATTACCAATGGGACTAGAATGAAAAACACACACACACACACATATGTTCACACAAAGAATATTACAATTCTGAACACACCACAGGGGATAGCACATAAACAGTTCACGCACTGTTTGCAAACTGCTCGCTGTCCCATTGATGATGCCAATGATTTTTCTCTGATACTCAGTTTTCTGTTTTCATCCTGCGCTACTCACAGATATATAATAACTGACCCCAGCAGAAAACCCCAACTCCGAGCCTTGTGTTTGATCAATGTAGCGAGCTGGCCCATGCTGTGGATGATAATTGACACTCGCTCTCTCCTACAAAGGTGGAATAATGCTGAGCTGGGCAGAAAGCGGTGATTCAGCCCCGCGTTAGTGATAGCACCGCAACAGAGGCACCACTACGGAGATAGATGGTGGGTATATATGTGGAAATACCCTGGCCATTAGAGCTGTTCCCACCTTCTGTAATATTTGTGGAAGAGTGATGGCTTTTTTTTTTTTTCTCTTGCACTTTCCAAAAAAGAACAGCGAGTGCTGCAGAAGGTGATGTGCCTGGATTTGAACTCTTTGAAATAAGGGCATTGTAAAATTCTTTTCATTTGTTTAGCATTATCTAACCATGAAAATTTGGAAATATTGAAAATCCCTCATTGCGAGTACAAAAGTCTTCATGCTCCTCATCTGTCTCATCCTCCAATTCACATCCACATTAATAACGCCATTAACTGCATTTTAATCATGATTACAATATTTTTTACTTACCTCAATTAAGTAAACAATAGACACAATGGCGCGCTAGTGCCACAGTGTGCTAACGCTAGCGCTACTTCGCTAAAGTCAGAGGCTATTATTGACCCGTGCAATAATTTGTATGTTCTAACAGTCTTTCAGGTTGTGTACTCTCCTGGCATAATTACCTACTTATTTAAGGTCTTGGTGTAGTTTAGCACTTAAGTAATCCTCTTAATATGACTAAAGACCACCTGATTTTTTTTTTTTACATTGCATTTATGTAAATTCTACATTTATTTTCTAAAAATATTGAAAGCAGCAAAAATAATTGGCTTCCAGGACTGATCAAATCATTATTTTTTATACACATGTTTAATTATTTGATATTAATTATAATGATAAATGTAATATATTTATACATGCTAGCTTATTATATATATAAATATTGAGCAAGATAAACATGAACAATTATGAGCAATTACAATATATGTGGTATGTTGTGTGTTTGTTCATGTTTGGGGCTAGGATTGTGTGGTGTGCAGCTTTTGTATTGGAAGAAAAACTGATGTCTAGGTCTCCTCACATAAACACACCACTCACTCACTGTCAGCTCTGCAATCTGGGCCTATCACAAACACACACACACACACACACACACACACACACACACACACACACACACACCTTAAACTAACTAAAAACTGTGGCCCGTGATAACTCTGCAGTTACACAAGGGAGATTTCAAATCCCAGGACCAGCAAGTTCCTTCTGTTGAATGATGGCTGACCTCAACTTTCTTTGAAATCTGGAAGAAAAAATATATTCTTAAACTTTTCTGTTTGGAATTTGCTCATTTTAATTTTTCTCACCATAGACAATGAGAATGCAGCAAGAATGTGCCTAATAAAAGAGGGCAATGAGATATGCCCCATGCATGTTTTGTACTTTAAAGGACACAAGTGGATTATGGCTTAGTTTGGAAAGGCAAGGGGCCACTCGTGAACTATAGGCTTAGAGACATTCCAGCTTTATGGAACATTTAACTGCATTGACATACCACTTTTTTCTGGCAAAAGGAAAATGATTAACAAAGAAAAAAGTAACTTGCAAAAACATTGTCGGACAAGCAAAAAAACCCATCACTTTTTGCCAATTCAGTTAAACGTTGTCACGGCTTGTCTGTGGGTTCTGGGAAAGCCACTGTCTGACAGCAAAAACACTTGTTATCAGTTGTGAGCTTTCCTAACTTTGTAACTGACACAGAAATAACACGAGCGCCTCAGCAGGAGTCCTTCGGTTACTTGGCTAGCACATGGACGGACCACAAAATTTATTTCATAGACTATTATTCAAGGGGACACTCGGTTAAGCCAGGTGGATTATTTTGATTCAGGGTGTGCTATCGATGATACAAACTCATCTCGGCATTCCGGAGCTTTAGCAATTGTTCACTTGCATGTCTTTTTTTTTTACTTCGATTTTATTCCCCATAAAGACATGTGGCCTGATGCTCCATAAAACATTTACAGTCAGTCTGCAAGAAGAAAAGACTGTGCTTGGACAAGTGATATATAAAGCACATTAACTACTGCATAAAGTTGACAGCAGAGAAAAGGATGAAAGGCTTCAATAAAGAATTGGAAAGGAGCCTCTTGGTGCATTGCTACTCCAAATTACCAGCAGTTAAGCACTGTCGGTTTGCCAGCCATTCCCATGACAGATTTCAGCACATTCAGGGTTTAAAAACAGTCAAATCCTCCATAAACCAAACTGGGACTTTGCCAACGTAATGCGAACCAAGATTTCAAAAGTAGTATTTTTTAGTTTTCAGTCCGTCATGATTAACAATAAAGAAAAAGCCCAGTTTTGCAGCACTGACAGCATGCAAAGTGGAGTCTTTTCTGCCTCTTAATAAAAACAAAACTGACTTTAGTTACATAAAGTGAATTGTTCATCTTTAAATATTTCTCTTTTAATTATATTACGTGCTTCGCCCCAGAATTACACTTCTGAAATATAAATCTACGTTTGTATATGCGATTAATATCATCCTACCAGAACACCAAGTCCAGTGATATCCCGCAGGATCAATAAATGTAAATCCAGTCTGATTAGACATGTTTAATGCCCTGTAAATTAGGTGCCATTTAATCAGGTTAGATATCCAAGTGAAAATGCATTCATGATGTTCATTATTTGAGCGATTTCCCCCAAGGCATCGTAGTGCCAGTGTGATCCTATAATGGCCAGAGCTGCATTTAAACACTAACACTTCCTCTGATTATTAGACTGCCTCCAGGACAGCTGAATTCCAGCACTGCATTAACTTTTACAGGACTAAATCAACATCTGCGGTGCTCAATTAACTCTTAGGGTCCTAGAAAGAATTTGAGATAAAATGGCTGCATAATGAAGGAGTGCTTCAGGTATTAAAGTCATACAGGGGATTTGTGATACATGTATAACTGCACTGTGCAGGGACATGACTAAAACACGTGTATGGTTTGAACACATCTGATTACTCCTGCTGTTGGTCTGTACTCTACAGGCTCAGACCAGAGTGCAGATATAACGTGTCAGAAACTTGAGGAAAGATTTGCGGTGCAATAGGATGCATGACCAAACCACTGGTTCAAAATAGCTAAATGAACAAAAAACAAAAAACAAAACGGTGGATGGCACTAAAAAGCCTCGAATGACAGGTGGCCGGACACGTAATCGCTTATGAACACCCACCCACCCACACACACAGGCGCGCGCGCGCGCAGGACCGTCGTCCCACACCGCTTCACCGTCACGCATTCATCCACTAGCTACTATTCACACGTCTCCGGCTGCACGCGCACGCAGCGCTGACGCGGTTACCTTCGTCCAGGAGGCGCTCGAGGTGGTTGAAGATGCCGCAGAAGTTGGGCAGGCTGCTCATCAGCTTCTTATCGTTCATGAGCTGCATGAGATAGTCTGGGCTCGGCTTCGGCTTCTCCTTCGTTTCCATTTCCCCCACCATATTCCAAGAAATCACAGCTGAGGCCCCAGGATACACGGAAAAAACAAAACACGTTAGCGTATATAAATATTAAATAGAGTAGAAAAAGAAGCGCTGAAGAAGAGCAAGTGTCCGTCGCACTTCGGGAGACACTCGTCTGTTTCCTGTCACTGCTGCAGTTCTTTTACTCACACCGACCGCTATTCTGCTGGCAAAAATCTCATCAAATCATACAAAAATAAAAACGTTCACGAGGGCACAGAGGTAGGCCGATCTAGTTTGTTTGTTTGTTCTTTTAGTTTCACTCGATAAATTCCACAAGTTACTCAAAAAAAGACAGGCAACTCCCGGCCGCGCGGCGCTCTGCTGAGATTTCAGCCGATTTGTCCTTTACTTCCTTTTTTAGGCGACAGGCGGTGAGTGACCCTCTCTCCGAGTCCCCTACGGCTTCCTGTGTGGAACGGGTGTGTGTGCGTGTGTGTATGTGTGAGTCTAATGTGTCTAGTTCCTCCTGTCTTTCTGTCTTGCGCGCTAACGGAGCTTCTTCACCGGGACTGGCGCGCGCTCCTCTGTCAGCGTTCAGCTCCGTCTGCGCCGCCCGGACTCGCCAGTACGGTCACGTGACCGCGCCGCACGCCCGCGTCCCTCCGGCCCGAAAGAACGCGCGCTCCCGAGCCGAGGGTGGGAAGAGTTGCCGTACAAGCACACACACACAAAGGACTGTGACTCAGTTTATCATATATTACATGCCAGTCTCTTCACATCAGACAATTTATTGTCATAAATTACAGTATATGCAGAAATATATGTAAAGGGTAATACACTTCTCAAACACATACAGCGGTCATGAAATGAGTTACTTTGAGCTGCAAATGGATGTTACTTGCCCTTGGAGAACTTAATACCTTATATTATACAGAATGTTGGTCTATAGCTGGGCCATGCTGAGTGAGATACATGCATTAATAAGAGCTACATTTAGTCATACAGTAACGTGTTATAGCCAACTTGAGGAAAATAATAGGCCTAACAATTGCACCCTATATCCAAACATGTCAATTTTCAAACGCCTTGTATTTATACTATAGCATCTTTATGGGGAAAGGAAAAATCTTTTATTCAGCCAGACACGTTTCTTCATACTTTCTCTAATGGCTGCCAGATCCTTACAAATTCTACAGTGTACCAGTACCAGGAGTGTTAACAAAAGCTGTCATCACCTAAACAGGAAATTAATGACCTTTTCAAAACTGAGATGTGTTTGATTTTTGGACTTTTGTTGTCCACAATTTATTAAATTAAGCACGTTTTAATTGTAGTGCGGAGTTTAACCACTCTCTCACCTCTGATCTCACAGACCTCATGCCGACAGACCATGCATTTGTATCCTTTTGGCAAACTGCATGGGAATGTCTACGATACTGTGAGAATGTGAGAAAGAGAGACAAAGTGTGATAGAGTAAATGCCAGGGAACATCAGAATGAATCATGGTGAAAATGGAGCATTTATCTCAATGGAGAACTTGCACAGAAAGGTGCTAAGCACTGGGCATAGAGGCTTACTAAGGCACAGTGAATGGGCGCTGCTAGCTCAGTGTTGTTACAGACCCTTTTCCTCATGTTTACTGAATTAAAGGGGCACTTTATACCAGTGGTACATACAACAGGCAAGCAAATTAATGAGTTAAACAAGAATTAGAATTAACATTCCTATGCGAACTATGTAATAATTACATATGTTTTCCCTGTAAGCAAACATTTAGACTTTTTTTGAACTTTTTCTTTTCTTTCAAACAACTTACATGTCTCAGTGTTGTTCAGATAGCAAACTAATCTCTATGTTTGCGCTAACTTGTAATTGTTTTTTACTCATCTCAAATCTTTCAGGTGAGCAGGTTATGCATTTTAGACAGTTTTACAGTGTCATCCATTATATTGGCCTAAACCTATGTAACTAATTATTCCATAAATGATGCAGTATTTCTACCATAGTGCACTAATAAGTTCCGATATATTAAATGTGCACAAGAAACACACAGTAGACATAAGTTACAAATGCTTTAAATCCCTTCATTAGCACAGAATAGTATATACACGTTAATTGGCCTAATGTTTTCTCCCTGCTTTTGTTATGCAAAATGGTTCCCATGCTCGGAGCTGCCTGGCTTTTAGAAAATGGCTGCAAAAACAATCGTTCCAGTCTCTGTTTGATTTCACATATTGGCCCATCAGTTGCTTTCACGTGAATGAAAAAAGGAAAGAAAGCTGTGGCAGTGTTTTAGAAAGTGCTGGAAAACAAAGCCGGAGAGAATGTGTGAAAGGGGCTGTGAGGTTAGGGGAAGGAGGGCAGGCGGCCCAGTCCCTGACGGCACGGAAACAAATCACCGTTCAGTACAGGAAGGGATTGTACAGGTCCTGCCCAGCACCTTTTCATCTTTTGTAGGGCCTGTCGCTTTCTCATGCAGATCGCCTTGGATGAGGAGGCCTGTGCTAGGGTGCCTCTCTCTCGGGTACGTGGGGGGAGCTATTTACCCCAAACCCTTCCTACTGAGACACGCTGCCCCCTTCATTTGCAGCCTCCAATCCAGTGCTCTTCTCTCAGTCACTTACCCGGTGACGGAAGCCTTGTGTGAGAGAACCAAGGAATAGCATTAATGAATGCATTCCTATACACATGCATCCTGAATCCCGGCAAAGTAAAGTTGTCTCTATCTGCTTCATGAGGCTAATGAGAAACCTCACACTCTCTTCTGTTGTTACCTTCTTCTGCTGTAAGTCTCTACCCCTCAACTCTAGAAGCCTTAACTTTATCCAACTCCCAGTCTAGCATTCTAGTTTGTCTTTGCTTAAACTGCATAGAACCCATTATAAGCGCCCTCCATGTTGACTTCATCTGGGGGTGATCCGAAATAAAAGTGTCACATAAAGTGATGAAACCAAATCCAGTTGGTGAGAAGAATATTCTCACCATGGTGATGCCATATTTATTCAATAGCATCATGGTATCAGTAGATAAAATCTGCTACTGAAATAGTTTCATTTACATCTAAGACCCTTTAAATGAAATAAATGAAAGCATTTTTGTTATTTTACAGAAAAGTTGCAAATGCAATAATTCAATGGTTTTGATTCCACAAATGTGAAGAGTTCACATCATTAGTTAGTTGTTTACACAGTCAGATTGAGTACATTAGGAAAATGACCATAAAATATCAATAATAATAATTTCACACACACTGCTTCAAGGCTCATTACCAGTGCAAAGTATTTGGAAATGCATTATTAAAATTGACCCTGTTCCATAAAATTAAACCAGATGTAATTTTCAGTGTAAGGTGTCATTGTTATACATGTCTACTCCAATAAATACAGTTGATTTATCATGGGGGTCTTCTGGTTCTAGCGTCAAACAAACTTGCTCTAGGGAATACACTGATCAGGCCGAGGCCCATAGGTTCTCCCGATTGGCTTGTCACTAGTTTTTTCTTTTCGGCTACTGGGTCCTTTGTGTTTGGACTGAACCGGGTGCTAATTTGATGCGCTGCAGAGATAAAAAGGGGGAACTCATGGTTGCTTCAGCATCAGAGGATTGGAATGTGGGCTATTTAATGCAAGAGTCAATCCCTCTCAGTCATGGACAGCCCCCCCCCCACACACACAGCCAAACCCCCCTCTCATCCAAAACCGCCTGGAACGCCTTGCTAAATAAATAGCGAAGTAATTAACACGGCATTGAGAGTGAAGGCTTCTACCCATAGGACATATCATCACAACTAACACGCTTGGGTGAAAGTGAAAGAAAGGGGTTAGTAGGGTAGGAAAGAACTTGGGGATTTGGGGAAGAGTGATACAGAAGGAAAAAGGGGGAAATGAGCAGCGGCAGAGAGCAAGAAGAGAGCTGGGAAGAAATTACCAGTATAGTAGAAGATATCAAAGTGTATGTTTACGGAAAAGAGAGAAAAAGAGAAAGCAGGAAATAAGAGAAAAGGCATATCTTAAGGCAGGCTGAATTTAAAAGGCACCTAGTTGGGGGCGAGGTTTATTTGAGAAGCCTCAAGGACATTTTTTGTCTGAGGAAAGAAAGTTTGAGAAGATCCCCTGTGTCAGAGTCCACATCTACTCTATGCACTATCTCAGCTCTTTGACTGCAGCTCAGATCCAACGCTTTTGTAGTCATCTGTGCATATATAAATATAAGTCTTTAAAGATTTTAAAGTTATGTAATTTACACAACTAAGATGTGTTCATGTTTTCTTTCCTTAGACAGGACTTTGCTTTAGCCTTTAGCTTCCTTTTATCAAGCCATGGCCTAAAACTGGACTGCGGTGTCTTTAATCAGTTAATTTGATATCCACAATCAAGCCTCTTTGCTTACAACAGCAGGCTCTGTTTTGAAACTATATAGGCTTTAGAGGGTGATATGGATCTAAATAGACATGTATCTGAATTGGCATCAATATGGTGCTACTAGAGGCTACCAGTAGCATCGACTGTCTGATTTACATTACAAAAAACTCTCTTCTCTCCCTAGATGTCTCAATACTAATAATTGTTTTCCATTTGATTGACATATTCAGAATGGTTATTGTTTATTTTTTTCCTCCAAAAGATCCTTAGGGAAATGCAATGCCAGTTTATCTTGTGGATAATTCTTCAAACTTGATAGTGTTTGAGTTTGTTCATCCCACTACCAATTTGTTGGCACATAAATGAACATTTGTGTAATGGGTATGTGTACCAATGAGTCTGTGTGCAGTGTTTTTGTCTACGTGATGCATGTATTTCTCCGGTCTATCTCTTGGTATCTGCGATTGCTGCATAGAGTGTGTAGAGTCTGAACGGACAGTAACTGTGCTGGTCCAGCAGAGACAGAGAGAGCGATTGTTCTGGAAGAGCCACACTGAGCACCATTGTAACCTGCCAGGGACTGGAGCACAGAACCAGGACACAAAGACAATTAGCGTACTTCCAACATGGAGACATCACCACAACGGCCACTCTCAAAGAGTCATACACAGATAACAAGGGCTCCTATCTGCCCCAATGGAGGCAAAACAGTCCAATTGTGTGCCACAGAGTGACCCACAATGCAGAGAGACAATGCATAGAAACAGTTTCTGACCCCAAGCTGTAAAATTGTTCACTAACTACACAAATCATTTTTTGTCACAGTTCTAATAATGACAGAGAAACACCACTTATTAAATTATCAGGCACAATTACTCTTAGATAATCATATGCTAAGATTTTATGCCTTTATGAAACTATTATTTCTAAGAGTGAACTGTCAATTATGTACATACTAGGGGCATAAGGCAAAGTAATTATCATTATACAACAGTTAGTTCTGGTCCACTAATTTGATTGAGTGGCATTCCAAGAGTGCTGATATTTCATGTAACGGCACTGGGATGTTTTACTGGGTATATCACTATCCACTTCCTAGTTCAAAACAGTTACTACGGTGGTGTTAATGACATCATCAGTGGACATGTCAAACGATACTTTTCAGGAATATAAACTTTATGAAAGCTTGTAAGATGAAGATGACAAGGAAGGGACACCAAGTTTAGCTGACATGCTATGAAGTGAGTGTGGAGTCTTCTGAGCCAAATAAAGGATTAAATATACAAACAATTCATAATCTGTTGTTGCTTATTACTGTTAACTAATAAATAGCACATGTTGAACTGCTGTATAAAAGCAATATCAGCTATGGCCTCCACAGCCGTGCTGATATTCAGTATAACAACACTCCCTCTTGTATGATATTGATTAAATATTTTATGTCTGTTCAGTGCTTAAAATAATCACAACTATTTTTATGTTCAGATTAATACCTGAAGTAGGCATGGTCTATACCTGAAGTGCTTTCTTTTTTCCAGAGTGAACCCCATGACTATGCCCAGGAAAACACTGGAAAACAGTGACAAAACCAGGGTTCTTGGGAAATGTCATTTCTGGGAAAAGTCATTCATCATTCAGCAATTTATTTATTTATTTATTTATTTATTTATTTATTTATTTATTTAACTGCTCACACCGATGTCCTGTGGAATTCACAAATTAAGAAACAGCTGAAAACAGTTATTTACAGCTGACAACTATAGGCATCTATTAATATTTTATTAGATTTGCTTTAGATTTTGTGCCTGTTACATTCCAGAAAAAAAAAATCTGAAACATGTATTGGACACAGAATCTTCTATAAAGCTGGGCTCACCCTGAGTGCTTCTGGGGTCTTTTAGGCAGCATTTCATTATAATGATGTATGATGATTCCAGGAAGATTTTCTTTCAATAACGATTGAGAATTGTCATTTAAGAAAAACATGCACAATGAACATAAAAGTTAATATTTTTATAAAGAAATGATGATTATTTTGGACTCACACAGAGATATTCTGCCCTGTGCACAGCATGTAGTCTGCATGGGTGTATAAATAACAGAATTTCTATTATTTGTACAGAAATATGGTAGAAATATGGTTTTATATTGGAGCTCAGAAAGGCAGTATTTAAGTTTGGCTACTGGAGCAAACCACCGACAAACAAACAAACAATAAAAACCCTTTATTTATTGATTTTCATTCCACAAGCAGGATTGATTTTACACATTATTTACAAAACATATAATTCCATGTGGATGAATCCTGCAACAAGACAACAGTCCAAAGTTTGCCAAGAATCTGCTGAGGTTATAACAGGGGTGAATGGATGAGCTGTGGAATATTACAACTGAGGGCATTCAAAAGCTGTTCAGAGGATATGACAGAAGCTGAAGGCAGCTATAAAGGCAGAGGGCAGGTTATACAGTGGAAAGCAATCATATTTATGACCTGTTTTCTGGCTTAAACAACCAAATGCAAAATGAAAATAAAATAAATATAAAGCACACTTCTCTAACTGTTTATCTACAGTGGAAAATTTGTGAACTTTCTATATTTCTGCATAGATATGACCTAAAACATCATCAGATTTTCACATTAGTCCTAAAAGTAGAAAATATCACAAATATATTATACTTGATCATTTATTTTTTGGGGAAAATGTTGCATATTTGTGAGTGGCAAAAGTATGAGAACCTTCTGCTTTCAGAATCTGGTTTGACCCTCTTGTGCAGCGATAACTGCAATTAAATGATCTTGGTAACTGTTAATCAGTCCTGCACATTGGCTGGGAGAAATTTTAGCCCATTCTTCCATACATGACAGCTTTACCTGTGGGATTTTAGTGGGTTTCACCAACTCACATGAACACTTTTGCTTCTGGTTCTTCCACAATATTTCAAGGTCAGGACTTTGACTTTGGCAAAACATTCATTTTTATTGCTCTTTAACAATAATTTTTATTGTTCTGGCCCAGATGCATCAAAACAGGTCCAAGCTATGATACTACCACCATCATGAGATAAAGTTGTTATGCAGGAATGCAGTGTTCCTTCCTCCAAATTTTCCTTCCTTTTTCCCTCTTCCTTTTCATTTACACAAAAAGTTTTTTTTGGTCTCATCCATCCACAAAACATTTTTTCCCATAGCCTTCTGGCTTGTCCACATGATCTTTACCAAACTGTAATGGGCAGCAGTATCTTTCTCCTTGAAACATTAACATTAGCCAATGTGATCGAGGCCTTTAGTTGCTTAGAAGTTACCCATGGTTCCTTTCTGACCTCACAGACTATTACACACCTTGTTCTTGGAGTGATCTTTGTTGGTTGACCTGACTCCTGGAGAAGGTAACAGTGGTCTTGAATTTCCTCCATTTGTACACAATCTGTCTGACTGTGGATTGGTGATTTTGTAACTATTTTCTTTCTCAACATTTCCCTTTTTCTTAAAAAATAAATAAATATTGGCCTGGTTTTCATAGAGGAACAATGATGGGGATAAGTTATATTGATAATATATAAAGTGACATAATGAGATAGGGGAGACGGCAGCTGAGTAAAAGGCTACACGTCAGATGCCAACTTTGAGGGTGAAGAGATATTACTGGACTGCAGCTAGACACCCTGGAAGTTCTGAAGAGAACTAGCTTGTTAATTTTCTATAGGAATTTAACCACCCACAACCTAAATTGAATGAGAAGATCTCACTGGGGTACACTGCACATGAGGAAGAAGACCAGCGCAGTCACAGCTTTCACCAAGGGAACTGTGAATAGACCCTCTAGCTGATGCCTGACTTGCAGGTGAGCTAACCACGCTATTGACCATGCTCTGATCTCAGAAACCAGACCCAACAATGTTTCTTTCTTTCTTTGTCTCTATTTATACACTCTTTAGATTAGGACTATTATTGGCAAACACTCAACCCTAGACTTGACTTGTCTGTAACACTAGATCCCGGTACTATAAATAAAATAAAACAGCATGCCCACTCGTACCTGATTGTCATCCCATTGATTGAAAACTCCTGACGCTAATTTCACCTTCAAATTAACTGCTAATCCTAGAGTTTCACATACGTTTGCCACACACAGATATGTAATATTGGATTATTTTCCTGTGGGAGGAAACCGGAGCACCTAAAGAAAACCCACACAGGCATGGGGACATGCAAACTCAGAAAGGCTCCAGTTGGCCAGCAGGTTCAAGCCCAGAATCTTCTTGCCACCAGTAAATAAATGGCCAAGTATAATATTTTTGTCTCATTTATCTGTGTTCTCTTTATCCACTTTTAGGACTTGTATGAAAATCTGATGATGTTTTAGATCATATTTATGCAGAAATATAAAGAAATTCTAAAGGGTTCACAAATTTTCAAGCACCACTGTGTATAAACCTACCCACATAATGCCATTAATTTCAATGTAAAAAAAACGATTGCATAGACAAACCTGTTGGACCCTCCTTTCCACTGGTGAAACTTTGTTTACACTTGATTTAAGATTTTTATTTGGTGCTCATCTTCTGTGACATTTTTGAAGATACCCAAAAGAGTATCTGCAACCTCAGACACAAGAAACTCTAACTCGGTTTCACTGCAATTCCTATTTTCTACCCTTCATTTACTTCTTTCCTTGGATCTTGCATGACTGTAGCTTGCTGTATGTGTTGCTTTGTTGGCCCCCAAAAATGTTGCACTGCATATATTTATGCTAATATGTATGTTTCATATTAATTATATGTTTAAGAGGATAAATCAGTGTGTGATTTATGCATATGACATGTAAATATGGGTAGGAGCTGGTCTGGTGATAAAAACCAAACAAAACAAATATAACAGAATCATCACAGAATCTTGATCCTTCCTGTCATTTTATTCAGAAGGCATGAATGGATATACACTATTTGAGGAACAGCACAGGTGCAGGGGAGTAGAGACAACATGATGTTTGCCTAACGTTCCCATCCCAATGCAGTCCAGAGCAACGTTCCCATCCCAATCCAGTCCTGGCAGCTTTCCAACCAATACACTCGCATTTTACTGTCTGTCAGGGAAGATGTGGTTAGACAGGACCTGAATGTAAGACATTATCCAGCCAATCCAAATTCAATGTTAAAGCAAACCGTTTTCCTTAAATACACCTTATCTGTCAGCAGTCTCCAAAGATCAGTTTCTCTTGTTGGACATGGGACACTTAGTTTCTCTATATCAGGGCTTATACAATAACCAGAACCTTTGATAGTTTGATAATGATGTTGTTGTTTGATGATAGTTTGATGGGTTCTTTGGGTTCTTATTCTAATTTTTTTTTAAACAAAACATTAATACGTATCATCAGTCAAGCTGGAACTAATCATGATCCATGGTACACACCCTAACCGTACACCGAAAAGTCAGTTTTAGTTGTTTCATTTTCAGTTTTGAAAAGATATTCTTTCACTAGGACATTTTCAATTTGCTGTGGAAGAAAAGTTGCAGCAGCATTAAACTGCTAGCTGCCTATCTTGAGCTGTCTTATGGAGCTTATGCAGTGTTGTGTCTTTATTGCAAACCAACATCTGCACAGAATGTTCCAAGCGGAGGAGGAGAAGGCCTCTGGGTGGGTCTCTGCAGCTGCTCAAGGGCCCCAGAACGCAGCTGAGAGTGTTTGCTGAGCCAGAAGGACTGAGCAGAATGCTGGGGTGTTGGCTTGTGGAGGAGGCCTTTGCCTCAGTGGAACTGCTCTGGCTGTGATTATTTGCTCATCACAGAGCTAGAGGTCACAACCAGGAGAGATCACTTCTGCAGCTCCACACTTCTGGGAGTTTAGGGCTTGCTGGAACGCATATTTTGTGTTTTCTGCTGAAATGTCGGACCATGCCGTGCATAAACCATCTCAAATAAACCATCTCAAATGATGTTAGCTAAAGTTATCAGGTAATTAATCTCACTGGTTTACCAGAAATATTCATGCCTTGGTTAGCTACACTACCGGTCAAAAGTTTGGGGTCACCTTCTAATTCAATTATTTCTTTATTTTTATGACTTTAAAAGAGACTGG
>JAQQZR010000038.1:19727351-19737795 GCA_030068235.1 Notoglanidium macrostoma | reverse complement strand
GCCATACGTGTTGCTTCATAGTTCTGATGTATTCAGTAATGTTTTACAACGTAGAAAGCAAAAAAAATAAAGAAAAAGAGTGTGTGACCCCAAACTTTTGACCGGTAGTGTATATTGTAGAAATAACATTAGGAAGTCATTGATGCCATTGCTTTCAAACTTAGTTGTTCTTAGTGGCAAAAGTTAACATAACCTGGCTTGGACCAGTGTCGTTAAACCTATTTCAGGGTTCTTTAGATATTTTTAATATCGTATACAGTACATACTGTAATCAATCAAAAAATTACATCACTTCTCCAAATTCATAGTGCAGAATATGTTTAGGACTGCGGGGGAGGGGGCGCAATAAATCAGTTTCAGTTGGTTACCAAAAAGTGTAGGGCACAGGTTTTTTCGGCACAGGTTGCAGCGGGATTTCTGAAGAGACCTGTGAAAGGAGAATGAAGATATATATTCAGACAACTTTTTAGGAAATTTATGAAGCTTTACAAAACTTACAGTAGTGTTATACTGAACACATTTAGCTTGTTAAAACCTGAAACTGAGATTTTACTGGGGTGCACAGAAGCTCAGTAGTACTGGACAGGGCCAGTAAATGGGTCAAATGTGACCCATGTCACCAAGCTCACACCATTAATCTATTGCTGCATTGACTTAGAACACAATTTGCCTGCTTTACCTGCCTTTATGAACTTTAGAAGAGACCTGGACGTGTGTGTATATGTCCATTTGTTTGTATGCACGTTTATTGAAAGGACAAGGATTTAACTGTTTTTACAGTAGATGTAAGTAGATGAGTTTCGTAGGGTCAAAAATAAAATAAAATAAAAAAATGTGTACTAATGAAGAAACGTGGGTTATTTTTGCACGTATGTACGTATGTTTATAGAAAATGGCAAACATACATGCAATTTATGTGACGTGATTAAGCAACCTATGAATCAATTACTATATGAAAAATTGTTGTTTAAATATTTTTCGTATCCTGTAAAATTACGAGAAACAAAACAGCACTTTTTTAAGTGAATTGCAGCACAGTATGTTGAAAGATCAGAACGTTGCGTACATTAAAAATGTGATACTTGTGTATTATGTTGTCATATCAAATGTTTAGTAAACACGGTGGCAAGATTACTGGAAGTTTGCCATTGACCCCCCTAGTAAAGATGCAGCCCCGCTATCCATTCATCTCTAACTACGGCCTTGGCTTGGACACATGGTCAGATTCAGATTCATGGTCTGAATTGAACTGACATGTTTCTGTTCTTAGTTAACTTTGTTGACATTGATTAACTTGTGGTGGTGTGGTCTTAAGGTCTTTATACAGAACGTGCAATTTGTTAATACACTTTTTTCATAAATAATTTCTTCAGTTCTTTTTATGTCTTAAAACCCAGCACTGTTTAACAAGGGCAAAAAAAAATTTATAAAGATAATTTAAAAAGACTTTAAAGACAATGTCTGGAAAAAAAAGGAGAGGAGCTTGGTGTACAGTCATGGTTTGTAGACTAGGGCACTTTGTGATGTCGTGAAGATAGATAGAGTTTATAGTACATGGTAGAGTTCCAACTCCTGAACCAAGCAGTGAAAGTCCCCACATTCTTGCTTACTTCTCAGGATAGGTTGTACTCAAAGTTTGCTCTTTTTCTCCCTTTTTGTAAAAGAATAAGCTCCAGTATCATCATCATCCCTGCTTGATTCCTTTGTTATGTGTTTATTTTTGGTGAATGCTCACATAAAGCTATCATGTTTAATGTGATTGTTAATGTTGCGTTAAATCCGCCAACAATTTCTTCTTTTTTCGCGTCACCCTGTACATGTATAGTCCTTTCGTCTCGTCGCATACTCTCAGCCATGTTGGTCTTGGTCTTTACTTGGACATGTTTGATATTCAGTCTTGCCTTATGTCTTATGTGATCTTGAACACAAAAGGTTTAACATTCTACCTTTCCCACATTAACGTTCATTTAACACACATGATTCAACTCATGTCATTACTAAGGCCCCCATGAGCTAGATTTAGTGAGTTAGAAGAAAACCCCCCACAAATCTCTGTAGGGTAACCAGTGACGCTTCAGGGCATTGGCTTGTCACTTTCATAAAAACCAGAGCTCCAGGAAGCTAGCAAAGTTGTGTATCATTCAAACATCTAATTAAACAGCTTGAATAGTGTTTAGAATGATTTTGAACTGAGAAATGAATCAGCTCCCTCTGAGAACTCGCTTTTCTTCTGCTTTATGTTTATGCATTTATGATAGGAAATGACTGATGCATTTATACTGAAACTGTGAACAAGATTCTTTTTATTGGAACCAATAAAACATCAATCTGTGGTCATTTAATATACAATGCATGCAATCTTGCAGGTTACAAAGTGGTATGTATGTCTATCAGAATATTTCCATTTAGCAAGCTTAAGTAAAGCAGATTTGGTGTCACAGATAATAGAAAACTATCTAATAACCTGTCAGATCTTCTTTTTAATTGCCTTTTATCAACACTGCTAGTTTCCAATTGAACTAAAATCACCTCAGCATCAGAGCACAAATATACATGGCATTTGGTGTCAGTGGCTTGACAGTGGCATTGTTACCCAAGGTTAGGCCATTGTTTTGCGGATATTAGACTTACTTCATAAATCATGGTTGGATGAGCCGCTGGGAGTGAGGTGGCTATTTGTGGCTCGCTGTCCGTGGATACATGCTGTCAGTGTGGACCGGGAGCAGGTGTGCCCTTGTCAAAGGGGGATGGGTGCGAATAGCCAAAGTAGACTGATGGTCCTACTGGGGACATTCTAACCCCAATACCAAACATCCTGTCCATCCAATCTCCTCAGAGTGTTTGTGAATTCATGGAACAGGTGAAGAAAGGGCACAAAACCCAGAAACTATATTATGATGCTGACACACCTACTGTCTCATGTCTGAAAAATTATGTAACACAATGATGACATATTAGTAATGATTTATTCTCCAAACACCCCATTGCTTGGACAATATTTCTATAGTCTAATAACTATATAGAAAAGATTTTTGAATAGTAAAACCACCTAAAATAAATTCTATTATTATTGAAATAAGGTTGACAGGCAGTGAATGTGAGTGTGAATAGCTGTTTGTGTCTCTGTGTTAACCCTGAGATAGAATGGTGACCTGCCCAGGGTGTACCCACCCTTTTGCCCAAAGTCAGCTGGGATTGGTTCCAGTTTCACTGTGACCCTTAACGGATAAGCGGTAAAGTTAATGGACGCATGGCTGGATGGATGGATGATTTACAGGCCTCTGCATATTCTATTCTGAGAATTATAAACCTACGTATATGCTCAAACGATGCAGATGTATACAGGTACCTAGCAGACAGCACTACTAGACTGTCTGCCTGTCTCACCTAATCAGCATGATTAGCATGCTAGTGGATCAGACTACCATGGAGATGAAATTTCTGGAGGTGAATCCACATTCATTTACAGAGGGGTGATAAAAGGATGACCCACGGATCAATCAAGCTTTTGTCTGATGGAATGGACGATGCCAATTTTAAAGGCTGAAAACAACCATAAATGGCCCATGGATGCAGATGAGCACATTTTAAAATAGCTAACCAAGAATGGAAACTTGCTTAGTGGAATTTATTAATTACAGAAGTGGTGGCTTGTCCATAGGGGCTGGTGGGGCATAATCCTCATTCGCAAATCCATACATTTTCAGTTGTGTTGAATTACAAATGACCTCTCTTGAGTGACCAACATTTTAAAACTATGTTATTTGACATATAGACTTTGATAGTTCATTGACTAGCTTGCCTTTCTAGAGGTTGCAAAATCATGGGGCAGTTCACTTTCCTATTAGCTCCACAGTGTTATTAATGCACCTGGTGGTAAAAAATGAGAAATGTAACAAGCTCTAATAGAGGCCCACTGGTGCAGGAATCATGTTTGCTCTATGAACATTTTAATGAAAGGATCGTCAGATTAGACAGGACAGTTAATGACAGGGTTGCCAGATTAAAAATACTCCGTGGCTGCCCAGATATTGTTTTATAATTGTAGATAAATGGTAATCAAATATTAATGCTGTTTAAGTCTGTGATGTACAGAATCATTTTATTGTAAAATTTATTGCTAAGATTGTGAGAGGGAAAAGGAGATTATGAAGTGGATAATCCATACATCAGAAATGTGTATGCACCCCAGTGAACATACATAACATTCAGTTTCCTACAGAAAAGCAGAAAATAGAAGAAAATATGTCTCTCTTGTCCAATGCATCATTTTTAGGCTAGTTTCAGGTCTTTACTGCAGTTTCTGAGATGTAGTTAATTTAGATGAAACCTGGCAAACACACCTGCTGCACTGAGTGGAGCTGAACAAAGGCGCATGTAAAACAGCTCAACTCGAGCTGCTAGACTGCATGCTGGATGACTGCTTGTTGTAGTTTGTATGTATTTGTATTTGGCTTTTTGAATGACTGTATGTTGTAGAGCCCCCCAATGGAACAATGGAGAAGGAGTTTGCCATCATCAGGAGATCGTGAGTTTGAATTTTTTCTAATCTACAACTCTCAAGTTTGGGAAAGTCTGTGCCCATGAATGCCTCAGGTTCTGGCTATTGGCTGACAGGAGTTGAACCTGATGTGATTGTAGTCCATCCACCTTAGATTACCTTAGGTTTGATGTGTTGTGCATCCTGAGATGCTTTTCTGCTCACTCTGGTTATAAGGAGTGATTATCTGAGTTACCATAGACTTCCTGTCAGCTCAGACCAGTCTGGTCATTCTCCTCTGACTCTCACATCAACAAGGTATTTCAGCCTGCAGACTCCCTGCTCACAGAATTTTTTTATTTTTCTCTCTATTTTGTGTAAACCCCACAGACGGTTGTGTGTGAAAAACCCAAGAGATCAGCAGTATCTGAAATACTCAAACCAGCCCTTCTGGCACCAAGAAGCATGCCACAATTAAAGTAACAGAGATCACAATTTTTCCCCATTATGATGTTTTATGTGAACATTAACTGAAGATCTTGACCTTTATCTGCATGAGTTCATGCATCCACATGATTGGCTGATTAGATACCTGCATAAATGAGCAGGTGTGCTGGTGTTCCTATTAAAGTGGACGGTGAGTGTATATCAAGTGTGATAACCTTTGGATGTAATTTTGTTTAAGGCTATGTCCTTATCAATCTATGGTCATGAACTGCTGCTGTACAGGAAGAATGATTATTGTTAGGTTTAAAACAAGGTGGATCCCTCAATGTTTGGACAGGCATCAGAGGATCGGAATGTCAACAGTAAGTCACTGCTTTCTGATTTAATCTGTAGAAACCTCCAACTGGAAAGCTTCCACGGTGCATGTCTCCTGTCTTGTTTGCTGTGGAACACCAAAGAGAGAGGAAGAAGTGCGCAGATGAACAACAAAACAAAACAAAACAAAACTAAACAAAAGATTTTTTCAAATTTTGTCAAACAGGTAGCAGGCACTATTAATTAAAGCTTGTCAACGTGCACACACACACACACACACACACACACACACACACACACACACACACACACACACACACACACACACACACACAAACAGTCAGCCATCACTCAGTGAACTGAATTGACAGAATAATGTTGTCCATAATATTTGAGCACAAGCAGTGACTGCTTACTAAGAATAGGGCCTGTCAGCTGCTGTTGCCTAAGTGCTGCAAGCTTCATCATCTGTCACCCCACTGCTGCCCTGCACTCTTGCCTTCAGGATGGAAAATGTGCCATTCAGTCGCTGAGATGACATCTCCCTGTTAACTCTTTCCTAAGCCACATATGCAATGGCCTGTGAAACACTAAATGGTTTGTGGCTGGCCTGTTTATTGAGGTGTTTAGTTGTGTAGATCTGAAGAGCATTTTCCCACCTGACTCAACAGCAGGGCAGAATGTGTGCATCATGTGTAGATGATATATCATATCAAACATTTCTCTGCTCAGCGTATTTAAAATGAGGCCTTTACATTTAATCAGACACTTTAATTAGAGGCAAACTGACATAGACACTGACGTAGCTCCCGCTCCATCATTCTTAAACAGTAATATTCGCTACATCAACAATTCTTTCATTAAACTAGCAGATCAGAACAATTTGTCCTCCAGCAAAATCTTCTGTAATTACATGTGTATTCACATGCTCAAATTATGCACTAGAGGTGCTTGAAGGCAGGTAATTTCTTTCTACACAGATCTCCATGCCTAATATTCTGTAAATAATTCCAGAAGGTAATTAAATATAGTACTACAATACTCTGCAGCAAACAGTACGAGAAATGATGTATTTTTAATGAAGCAATGAATTTATAAAAGCTACAAAAAACGAAAAACCGATGCAACCAAGCTAATACACAATAGCCTTTTTATCCAGTAATGAAGTCTTTAGGGTAAACATGCAGAAAACCTTTTGAACCTTTTTATGTGTCAGTGTTCCATTTAATTTTAATGGCCTATAACACATGATAGTCAGGCTGTCAAGAAAAGGTGTATTAGCTTGAACTAGGTAATAAATTTGAATGATCTGGAACACTTCAGCAAAAAATCCTGTGACCAGGGTGTCCTGTTACTACTACTACTGCTACTACTACTACTACTACTACTACTACTAATGATGATGATAAACTAAAAAATAAACTAAACCAATATTTGTGGCATGTTACATAAAATGAGTCCAGTGTTGAAAAAGTTCCTTCTGAGATACAGTGATGTGAAACAAGAGTGTATCAAAAAATGGTCCACATTTTGTTATTCTAATTTTGCCTATAATGTGTCCATCACCAAAATATTATCCTGTAAAACAACCCATGAATATAACTAAATATGACAACTATCTGGTTGCATAAATTTCAATTTACACTTCAAAGTTTACAGCTGATTTTCTCCAAATGTGATTTTCTGTTAAGAATATGGTACCTCAAACATTTTCGCTAATTTCTCTGGATTGCCTCCACCAAATTTAGCAAATAACCATTATTTTAAAGGTCCTCTATATAGTATTCAACCACTTGAATGCCCCTCCCTTACCCCTCCCTTTCCAAACGTGTATTACAATGGACGGTGGCCATCAGGTGCCCATAGCGTACTTCCAAATACTTATATTCACTTCTGACAAGAAGAAGAAGAATCCAGGGACTAACTGTACTGAATATACTGAGTGCTTCATAACACATGGTGATAAAAATGACAGAATAGTACGCTAAGCTTACCATGAAACAAGACATTTTGGACAACTGTTTATCAGCTGTGCAAGCAAAGTGGTTCCGAGGCTTGATATTAGAAAACAGTCTCAGAAGTGTTTTTGTGTACTATGTGTGTTTTTGTCCACTATGCTGTAATTATTGCTACCTCTACATTTATTATTAATCACTCCTTGTAGGAACTGCAGTCATGTAGCTATACTTTACCTGCTGTGGCTATAAATACACGCTGCACTGGGGGCATGCAAAAGGTCTCTACACCCTTGTCACAAACAAAAATGTGAAACAGATGGCTGTTAAACGAGAGTCTAATGTGCAAGAAGGCAGAACAGTTCCAGCAGATGAGTTACTCGACACTTGGCAGCAGGAGCTAATTTCTTGATTATGTAGGCTATATTCTGTATGTGCAACTGAACATCGGGTTAAGGATTGTAATTAGTGTTAGCTCTACAAGTAAGATTGTATGCTAGTAACCAGCAGGTGACAAGGCCCTTGACATTAAACTGAGCAGCTCTGTGCTTGGATTGAAATGTTGATCTTGTATATTACTTTGAATTTAAAATGTCTAACAAATGATTCAGTGCAAATATAGAATATATGAGTGTAAATGTGGGACTAAACTTTTTGTATTGATTTCCGTTAGTATGTGTGCTGCTTTTGCTGCTACCTTTACTGATGAGCAGGTAATGCAAGGTCTATGGAGTAATTTCACGATTTTTTTTACTTATGTCTTGTGTTTCAAGTGTTTCAGGTCTTAAGTGTGTCTATTGATGGCAATAGACAACAATATATTGTCATGAATTGAAATTCTGGCACATAGAAAACCAGTCCTTCCAATAGCTTATATCCAGGGCTGGGAGGGTTACTTTAAAAACGTATTGCGATACAGTTACTAATTACCTGCTAAAAAATGTAGTCAGTAACTTAACAGTAACCTAATTACCACAAAATTAAAGTAATGTAACTGATTATTTTCCATTATTTTTGGATTACCTCAATACCAAATATGAGGATGAGGACAACATTTTCTCAGCTGGAAGGCAGAATTGGCACTGTACTGTGATATTGTTCCCCTTTTCTGATTTAAAGACAAAATAATGGCAAAATTTCCGTGAGGCCATGATAATGAATTCGTTCGAAACCAGAGCGGTGATGTGAGACTCGTGAAGTGTTGTGTGCACATGTGTATGTATTATATCATTCTTTATTTATGACGGCAACTACCAATAATTTTGATTATTTTTATTTTTATTTTTTCATCATTTTTAATAGTTTTTTATTTATTAGATTTTTGCACGTGAATTCCTTGATTATTCGATTGGTTTCATTTATTTATTTAATATATTCAAAAGTCATTTATTTAAAATATTTATTCGCAGCGTTTTAATCCGCACTACTACAGAATTTTTTCTTAACTAGGCTTAATCAAATAGCAGTTCAACAATTACAACATTAGTGTTATTTATACAATCTGTCACAGCATGAGAATATTATCAAGTGCTCATGCCGACCAAATGAATGGTGATACTCGTTCAGTATAAGCATTATATATGAATGGTACGGAATAAACACTCAGACTATCTCAAGGTGACTGTGTGTAGCCTACATCGTTTACTCATCATTTTTTAATCACTTTTTTAATTGCTTTAATCCATGTTTCTGTTACTCCCCAAGCCTGCTCATATCATGCTCTAGTTGAAGGACTTATAGCATATGTCAGACAAAGATTTTCTCCCCCCTCCCCCCTTGTAGAGACTGTAACTGTCTTCCCTGAAATGATCTCAACATCCTTTTTAATTGAACAGCTTGGTCTTATATTAGCTAAAATAAATTTTGTAGCATTTTATTACCAAGGCCTGATTGAAACTAATGAAATTATTGTTTGTATGTGCATAGACAGGTCTATTACACATGACTATATAATATCATTTTGCAACTGACTAATCTTCTTCTGTGGACACAAAACCTCTAAGAATGGATGAATTTGCTGATTAAGCACTACACTGTATTTTACTGTGTGCCCCATGGCTCTAATCCTGATGTAATAACTGAATGGTCAGCTTTTACAATGGCATTCCTTTATTTACGATGGAGAATACTCAGCAAAGCAAAACTCGCTTTCAGTAACTGCTTTATCCTGGTCAGGGTTGTGGTGGATCTGGAACCTCTCCCAGGAAAAATTAGGCAGGAGAATTCACCTCGGATATGACTCCAGTCCATTGCAGGGCACCATACACACACATTTGCACACAGTGTAGCCAGTTCACCTCCCTGCATGTATTTGACTGTAAGGGGAATCATCTTTCAAAATAAAGGTGATATGGAGTTGAGACTCTATAAACAAAATCATATTTCACTTCTGAATATTGGATAGTTAGTGTAGAAATATAGAGCAAATTAGTGATTTTCTTTTAAATGTTGTATTTGTTCAAAATACATTTTCTGTTCAATCCAAAAAAGTATTTGTATTTGGTTCCATCCCTATACAGAATTAAGAAATCAGGAAAACCTTTTGCATCACTTGTGTAACTGTGCGGTAACTGGATTCTGGTTCTGGTGATGAGCCTGACCCCCTCCCATGTGATTGCTAGCTGCTAACATCGCTAATGAAGGACCTCTTTAGTCCTGTGCTGCTTAATGAAGAACCTTCCCACGACAGCCTCTCCTCCAGTTAGGAAAAAGGTCTCTCCACAACTGCTTTCTCAAGCTCCTGCATTCAGGATCTAAAGTTTTAACTTTTAGTGACTTTGCTCTTTTCCCTGTTAACATTCGAATGGTTTTAATTAGAGATAATCGCTTTGTTTTATAGGATTGCTTTGGAGATTGGGGTGAAGGGGTGTCTTAGTAGGCACTTTATATTATTTCATTACATTACACTTAGACTCAGCACTCAAAACACTCAAAAGCCTCAAGGTTGTTCTGCTTATTGCACAATAACATTCGCTTTTATATGAGGTTTCTGAGAAAAAGTGCATAATGAAAATAACATTATATAGTCCAGTGTGGCCAGTACAGTCACATTTGTGGAGCTCTGCCTGAACATACTTACATCCGCTGATCTGTTTTTCACTTCCCTCATCTATTTCCAAGTGTGTTCTGCTTTCTAGTTCTGCTCTCAATGTGTAATCTATCTTAAGCAGTGCTTTTGTGTGTGTGTGTGTGTGTGTGTGTGTGTGTGTGTGTGTGTGTGTGTGTGTGTGTGTGTGTGTGTGTGTGT
>JAQQZR010000038.1:19703217-19727251 GCA_030068235.1 Notoglanidium macrostoma | reverse complement strand
TGTGTGTGTGTGTGTGTGTGTGTGTGTGTGTGTGTGTGTGTGTGTGTGTGTGTGTGTGTGTGTGTGTGTGTTTGGGTGTGTGTGTGTGCGTGTGGGTGTATGTGGTGTCTACTAACTCCGTGGTTGCTCACAGCTACTGAGGGATTTAATTAGCCCTCTACAGGCAGATGTGTGACATGCCTTCAACACTCCCTGATACTGTAGCAACCTGTCTGCTTTAAGCAGTCATGAGATCACCTTGCCAATGTTGTAAAAAGCTGTCCTTAATTCACTCTCACACATGATGAGTGTGCCATACACCAAAAGTTAGTAGGTACGTCATTTCTTTTTAACACACCCTCATTGACCTCCTTTCAGGATACAGATTTGTCACTAAAATCCACCTGCCCATGGCAGCAATCACAATATGTCTAAATCAATATTCTTTGTATGAAATGACAAACTATACTATCTAGCTTGAGGAATAATAAATGAAGGTGAATGAATGATGATTTTTTTGCCATTTCTTTTTCAAACTAGTTCTACTCTGGTAGTCTACAGATATGTTAACATGGTCCCTTGGGTGATCTATGAAACTTTCTTTGAGTTAAGAAAGCTTTGGACTGGTGCTCACAATAGCAACCAGTATGCCAGTAGGGTCAAATAGTGAATGGGAGTTGAGGAGGGAATGTTATAAACAATATTAAATTCATCCCAGTTTGTCCAAAGCTAGCAGATCAACATGACTTTTATCTTCAAGAGCTTCTCTAAGCTAGGTTTTTTTCATCTGACCTTTACTAGGAGTCAGCTAACCAGCGGTATTTGTTTCTGCAGGCAGCCACTCAGTGCTGAAAATGGAACACTGAACTGACTATCATATAATCCCTAGAACAGCTGATCATAAATGATGTCACCACAGAGTGAAGGAGTGGCACATACCAGAGATGACTTTGACCTCTGACCTTTTGACTGATCCCCAAGTCATTCTGCATGACTCAGTGTTTGATGCCAATTAATTATCTGATCCAGAAACTTAAAGGGATGAACAGACACAAAAACATGACCCTGCATAACCATGATACATGCTGGTATGAAGAGATTCAGCCTCACTACTCTTCTCTGCAAGAAGCTACTAAGGGCTTCGGGTTATAACATCTTCGAAATAAATATTGTATACTCAGCAGGATAATTCTAAAGTAAAAACTACACTATATGGCCAAAGGTTTGTGGCCACCTGACCATCACACCCATATGTGCTTGTTGATCATCCCAATCCAGATTTAGTCCCCTCTGTTATAATAACCTCCACTCTTCTGGGAAGGTTTGCCACTACATTTCGGAACGTAGCTGTGGGGATTTGGATCATAAGAGCATTCTGGCACTGATGTTGGGTGAGTGCTGGGATGCAGTCTGCATTTTAATTCATCCCATAGGTGTTCATTGGGGTTGAGGTCAGGGCTCTGTGAAGGCCACTCAAATTCTCCCAATCCAACCTTGGCAAACCATGACTTCATGGAGCTCACATTGTGCACAGTGACATTGTTATTCTGGAACTGGTTTGGACTCCTTAGTTCCAGTGAAGAGAAATCTTAATGTTACAGAATACAAAGATGTCCTATACAATTGTGTGCTTCCAACTTCATGGCAAAAGCATGGTGAAGGAACACATGTCAGTGTGATGGACATTTTGGTCATATAGTACCTTATCTCTTAAAACTACCCTCTCTTAAAATATTCAGAATTGTCCATCAATTATTAATTAAATACCTCATCAAGAACCCACACAGGCTCTGAAAAGCCTTTTAATTGAGATGAAGATATATGAAAAGACTTTCAGATTTTTTAAAATATTTTTTTATCTTTTTTTTTTTTTTTAAGAACTTACAGTGACTTGAGTTTCTGGATAGTGAGGCTGAATTGGGTGTAACCTCTGACAGGCTGAGGGGGCATTTGGAGCAATGCTGTGAGAAGATGTTACATCTTATGTAGAAATACCAAAGTGGGAAATTCAGAGCCACAATGGGACTATTCCATTGAGATAGGCTGTTGTTGTTAATCATGGCTGTATAGAAGCAAATCCTCGTCATGCATTGCTGGAATGTTAAGATTATCCAGACGCACAGCTGAGTGAGAAAACCCATTTCCTGAACCTAGTCATTTTGCTGAAGTCTGAGTTTTTCTACCTCAGTTCTGTCTCTGCCCTCTTCCAAGGATCCATGATTATATTTAAAATCCTACAAAATAGTACAGAGAATTTAATGTCCCCATTGGGAAAGCCTGCAGAAAACCAGCCTGGATCCATAGATACACACAAGGTCATGTCAGTCAGAGCTCTGATCTTTGAAACAGAGATATACAGTCATAGGAAATAAGAACCTTGAGCATGTAATGTCCCTAGTGACTCCTGTGTGAATACACTTTGTGTAACTAATTTTAATCATCACAAAACCCAAATGCTTCCTAGATTAATGTTCATGGATGCAGCTCCCCATGGACCGCAGTGTGCCTCTGATCCATAACAGAATATATGCACACCAGCTCCTGAAACTCACAGTCCAGCACCAATTCAATTACAGTGAGGCCACAGAATGTCACACAGAGCATTCCACTGGCACTCGCCATACACCACGTCAGGCTGCACACAACGGGTCACTCAAAGGTGACAAATTCATCTTTGGTGGTCTTCAAATGCCCATGAGTATCCTTTAACTGAACATGTGTTTGTTTATGTTCAGACCCCATGCTGCAATATAGCCCATGTCTTCACCTATACA
This sequence comes from Notoglanidium macrostoma, assembly GCA_030068235.1. NCBI lineage: Eukaryota > Metazoa > Chordata > Actinopteri > Siluriformes > Auchenoglanididae > Notoglanidium > Notoglanidium macrostoma. Next base: position 19,724,498 of record JAQQZR010000038.1, on the reverse strand, counting down.
AATATTGTAACACATGCTATGATTGTAACAGGTGTTTAAAGGACACAGTTTATTAGGGGGACTCCAAGAATCACTATCCAAAGTTACAAAAGAGGTCAGTACACTGACAGGCACAATGCAATTCCATAATTACTAACAGAGAAAGAGTCCAGGATGAAATCAGCAAGAACCACACATAGATACAAAGGGATACAAAGGGAAACATGAAACTAGGAACATGGCTTGGAACTGACGGCAAATGCATGACAAAACTGCAACAAACAAAGGTAAAGACGAGGGCTGTGTTTGAAACCCTGTACTGGTGTACTACACTCTGCGCATTGTCCCAGTATCACAAAGTACTTGTCACATAGCAGCTTTACATAAATGTATAAATTCGAGCGATGAACTTTAAACTTATGAAGCTATACATTTATCCATATATATCTAATGAGCAAGTCAGTGGCAATTCATTAAAATGAAATGAATTTAAAAAATCCGTGTCATTCAGTTACATTAGCAAACTAGTTAGCTAGCAATCGCTATCGATTGGGCTATTTGTTCTGTTAAAAAACAACAAAACATTTTAAAATAAACCAAAATATGCAATCTATTTATTATTTGTTTTATATTTATTTTTGACACTGGAGTCAAAGCCACTTTTGAAGTCTGCCATGTTTTTGAAAATTTCGAGTGCGTGGCATCATGGGAAGCTATAGCTGACAAAGTGAGCTCTGGTTGTATACTGTATGCATACAGGCTAATTAAAGGAAAACAAGGAATAAGTGCACACAGTCAAGGAAAACAAACCAATCACAAGACAAGTATGGACACAGAACCAAAAACAAGAGGCACGGGTCACTTTCTTCACTATAGGGACTGTGATACAACTCACAAGGGAAACAGTGTCAACAATGTCAGAGAATGAAAAGGTGTGAAGTCCCATCTTCGAATGAGTGAGAGTGAGCGAGTGTTCACTTTTTCCTATTTGTGCCAGTCACAATTATTAGTAGTGGCAGTCTGAGTTGTGCATTAATGGATATCAGAGCAAGTTGTCAGTGCCAGCACAAGTCTCCTTAATCGATTATTGTAAGTCTGAGGAGGAATCTAAACACTATGGAACATTCACAATCAGGTTAGGGAAGAAGTAAGAGCACAGCAAACAGGAGGAATGAGAGCATGTATAGATAACATATGACCTATTTGGATTTTGGAGGATGTTAACCTGGCAACGTGTTACTTGTTACATAGAGGATTTAGTGGGATTTTGGACAGAACAGGTAGAGCGAAATTGCAGAAGGAAAAAAAACTGAAGAGAGAAGGAAGGATTAGGAAACAAGAATGGGAAGAAAATGAGAGCCACTGTGGTAGCCGTGTAGAGACAACATTAGACTGATAATAATCCCTCCAGACAGATTTACAGATTTATAGTGATGAATAATATGCTAATGTTATATTTAATTAAGTGCTATCTAAGATGCTTTTCTTTCAGTTCTTTTTACACAGCTCTGTCCTTTTCTTACAGCAACTGCATCGATTTTGGAGGTGTATTGCCTGAGCTCCATTGCAGCACCGCTGATCCAACGATAAGCGAATGCAAATAACACGCTGCTAGGAATGACCTTTTCAGGATTCATTTAAGCTCTCATTTGTAAAGTTGAATTTCTGGATACGTACAGCAGTGGCCAGACAATAACAGTCAACAAGAACATTAGAAAAGTTACAGATCATTACCAAAGCTCCAAATTAATGAGCAGAATTTCTCATTTAGCTCTTGTTCTAATCCTTATCCTGACAAGAAGAACACAACCAGTGATGCAATTTGTCTTTACTTCTGAGAGTATTACCTTTCAACACTATTACCCTTCTCTTTTGCTATTTTCCCCTTTATTCCCTTGGTGTCTCTCTGTCCTCCCTCTCTCTATTTCTGCCCCTTTTCTTTCTCTCGCTTTCCTCCACAGCTCCCCAGTCCTAATTGAAGTGGTTAATTAACTGAAAAACACATTAACACCTTTCCGGACCATTAGGATATGCAAGTGAAGGTGTGTGTGCAAGAGAGAATGTGCGCATAAAACTCTTGCCCTGAGTGTGTCACATTTCCCTGCTAGTTGTCAGTGTGGAGACCAGAGCAGGCCTTGATATAGGAAAGGGATGATGATGAGGAAGAGAAGGGTGGACACAGGTGTGAAGATGAACTTGACCAGTGAGACAGCTGATAATTTGTTTTTGTTTTTTGTCTCATCAAACTTCATAGAACTGAAGTGAATATGGAGCAAAAACATTTGGTATGTAAAATTGGAAATGCCATTTTACTGAGTATTCTGCAAAATGCAACCAAAAAGAGAAAAAAGTCTCACAATAAGCAAAACTGTTGATAATCTTTGCTGGGAGGGAGGATAGATACAGTGTGAAGACATTGTTACTGTGAAGTTAAACTTAGAGATTTACACTCTTAGAAACAAAGATACCAAACGTACTTTCCATTGTCACTGGGGTGGTACCATCATACATACATGCTACATGCCTTTAGTATTTATCGTTTACCTGGGAAGGTATGAGGTGTGATACCTATATTAGCTTTGAGTGATGCCTTAAATGTACATTGGTGGTCCTTAAGGTCCAAGCATGTATCAAACATGCATACTAAAGTTACAAAGGATGTCCGGTTGATGGTACCACCCTGGTGCCAAGGAAAAGTACAGAATGGTACCTTTAGTCCTGAGAGTGCATTACATGGTGCATGGAGCATCTAGTGCTGCAGCTGCAGCTGGAAGTAGCCATGCATTTGAAGTTAAAGTTAAACAGAAGACAGTGGAAAGAATGATGGAGAAATCCTACACACACACACACACACACACACACACACACATCTCATACAATCTGCTAGTGTTATTAGTAAACATAAAGAATCGGATCTCTTTAGGCATCCAAGTACAGCTCTGTCAGATGGCACCAGCATGGCAGCGAGGGGCTTCATAATGGCCTGGCTGTTGGTGTCCACATGACCAGTACCAGCTCCCTACTGGAACCACTGGCCAGCGACATCTTCACATACAAAAACAATCACTTGCTTATACTTCCTGTCCTCCCCCTACCCCTGTTTCAGCCTCTGCCTCAACAAACCAGCCTTTCTCACAACCCCTACACAATAGGCCGAATGTACCAACCACGGATGAGTGTGTATATGTGTATGTGTGAAACAGACAGAGCGAGAAAGCATGAATGGTGACTTAGGGGCCACTTCTATCAACAAAACAAAAACTCCCCTCATTTGAGCCCTTCTCAAAATGCCTGGCATGACTCGAACAACAAACATATATCTTTCCTTTTATTTTGTCTCACTATTCGCAGTATTTCTATTAGCCCCCTGTCATGGGTCTATTCAGTGTTTGGCATTGGCAGCTTGGACTGACTGTGGACTCCTTTGTAATGCTTTCGGGAGAACTATGTGTGCTGGCCCAAATATTCCCATCGTCAGCTGTGCCTCAAGAGCCCAGCCGCCCACCGTGTTTTCTAGGGGCAGGAACAATTTGAGCACGCATTGCCTGATCAAGCACTGCAGTTGGGTGACAATGTAAAGGGGGTGGGCAATAGGATGCAGCCACCTACTGCTGAAAGCACATGACTGACATGCTCTTGATATCAGGGGGTGGCATAGACATTGTTCCCTCAGCACTCAAACAATGGCATATTCTGTTGTGCTCACGCACTTATCTGGGCAGTCAAACAACAGCACAATGTCAGGGACCTGAATAGTGTTTCACAGGGTAGCCGGAAGAAGGTGACCTGGGCCTGTCAGGATGATTTCCTCTCTGGCTCTCTTTCATGCCTCTCTTTCATTCTGGGGTCTTACAATCTGGTATTTGGCTCGAGTAAAGCCCCTCTTATCACTGTGTTTAGCTATAGGGTTTCCTGTTAAGTTTTTTTCCATCATTTAATTTAGGGTAGCTCTTCCTCTGCAATGACAATCAGGTTCACGTTTTCTTTTGGCCTGTGTGTATGTCTTGCACTCACTCTCTTTCTCTCTCTTTCTTGCTAGAAGTTCCACTTCTCAATCTCCCACCTAATCCCTCAGACACGCAGCATGTGTAGTCCCGATCGTTACACAAACCTTTAAAACGTTATGCTATGTTTCTCACAGCTGGTGCTTCAGACCCATTTAAAGAAAACACAGGAATCAATATTTCTTATTAGGAATCCCTGCTGATGTGCCTGAGGCTCAGTATTCTTTTCTACCCAGAGTTCTCATTCACTCTTTTTCCTCCAAAAAAATGCTTTTTGCCTTTGTACCACCGGAGCACAAGAAATTAGAAGTATAGTCTATTAGGAATTATTATGCACCTATTGGCAGTGTATTTATTTTCTAAGCAAATATTGTCATTTACAGTTTTGACCCGGGCAAAGGCTACAACTGTGAAGTGAGTATGCATCAAAATGCAATCCTTTTTTAAGTACAAGGTTTTCAGTATAAAATCCAGTTGTGTTGGATTGTGTTAGCCATGCGCTTAAATGAACCTTGAATTCACAAAAGTGAAACTATGTGTATCGTTGTCTGTTGTATATTTACTCTATGTTAGTTGTATCTCTGCACAGCAACATCTGTATTTGTCCTTTTGCACTACACAGCGTATGACCCTGAGAGGACTGACTGGCTGTCAGAGCCATAGCAGATACTGCAGGCTGATCTGAAATGTCTGCAATGGGAATCAGGAGTTGCAGTTGGAAGTGGAGGAAGAGTGATAGACACATTCACATTGAGTGTTTGGGAGGAAGACAGGAGAGAGACTTGCTGTCCTTGCCAGGGATAATTGGCCTGTATCTTTTGTTTCCTCATGGGTCCTCTACTGCTGTTCCCTCTCTCTGCCTCTATTTACTTAGCAAAAGAAAACTGTTTACTGGGGATGGCAGAAGGGGTCAGTGGAAGGAGGTTGGGGGTGTGGGGGTTCAGCTTTTCATTGTGATTGATCGAGAGGGCCATGGGAAAGTACCTCTGGAATAATGCACATTTCATGGTCGTCTGTTTCTTCTTAGCTTGCAAAGCTAGGCAGGTTTTCTAAAAGCTGGCATTATCAGATTCAGTCAGGAATAGGCATGGAGTGGCACTAAAAATTGGTATTCCATGGGCAAAGGGAGCAGTCAGATAGAAAGTCACAATTCTCACTTTTTGCTGAAAAAAAAAATCATCAAGCGTTCATGATTAAAAATCACTGTTAAAAAATGTTCAGACACATTTATTTTTGAACCACTAGCCCAAATCACAACATACATTAAAGCAGCTAATGCTGATGTAAACATTCCCAGAATGAAATAATCAAACCTTCATTTTCTAAGGGTTAGCTGGTTTAAGTGCTGAGCCTGCTCAATTAGCTTGTGGAAGAAAAATCATTACCCAAGCATTGCAAATAGTGCACATCAGAGAAATGAAGACACCTCTTCTCTCCTGCAGTGGCTCCACTGGCTTCAGAGTCTTGTTCGAGTTCCTGTCCCTCAGGAGCAGTAAAGGAGGCTGTGTGTAATATGAGATGGTAATTACTGATAGCTCCCCCTCCCCAGGCCTTCTGGGATGGGAGACACCTTGAATCTCATTAGATCACTCACTAGCGATCGCTCAGATTCTGTCACTCTCTCTTCCCATGCTAATCCACTGTGCCATTAATAGCATATCCCTTTCCATGTGCCCTATGGTTATTCATATGCACTTCTGTCAGATCAATTTATTATCATCCCTGTGTCATTTCCTAATGAGTAGTCTCCAGGAAGTAGATTTACTGTTTGGGAATAAAGTTAAAAGCCACTGAACTTGGAGTAGCTGCCAGGTCCATAACTGTCCCCAATGCATTTAGAAAATTGGAATATTTATGCTAAATGAAAGGGTATATACAACACTTTCATTGTTTTCTCATTACATCTGCATGAGGTCCATCCATTCCAAATATAAGACATCTAAAAGGCGCTGAAGTGGTAGTTCACCAAGGTTCTGAATTTAGTATAAAATACATGAAATCTATTGTTAAGCAAGACCAGTAAGAGATTATGTGCAAACATAACACAGCACAGTACAACAGAATGATACTGATTGTATATTGATTATTAGACAGTGTAAAAGACAAGGGAAACCCTTCCTTAGAAAATGGAAGAAAATGGAAGAGAGGAAGATTGGACATATAGGAGCATTTGATGTTTGATATTATTCCCACAAAGTTATGGCTGATTGCTTTGAATCCCCTGGATTTGTGGAGCTTTGAGATAACTCAACCTTCCACCCTTTTACCTGCCACAAGAAAAAAAGATTCTGCTGAATTCCCTGCTGAAAGAAAAGAGTGATGCTAGGATTTGACCTAGACTCTTGATGTTTAAAGAGCATTTCCTTAAAGGCACCAAAACAGGCTTTCATAGTAACAAAAAACCTACCCACATACAGTCTTTTTAAAGATTAAAACAATAGTATTTTATTAAATTTGAACATGTTTTTAACTAGTTAATTTTGTCATATACTGAAAGGTTGAATTGATAGGACAGCATAAATGCAGAAAATAAAATTTCACTTTTTGAACACCCCCCCCCCATGGGTCCCAATAAGCCACTGAATAGTGTGGGCAGCCGCAGGCGATGTGACTGTTCAAAGGCAAAAGGCAACTCAGAGCATTCTGTCTGTCTCCAGAGAAAGGCATGACACATTCTGTTTGAGAAGTAGGCAGGCTTTAACCGACAGACAGACAAATCATAATCCACGTTCATTTCAATTGCGGGTTGCATCAGATCAAAGATAAGTCGACTTCCTTCAATCCCAAGTGGCAGTTTTAAACCAATAAAAGCGGTGTATATGTTTTTGTGCATTTGTAAGTGTGGGTGCACGTATTCATTTGCAGCTATTTGTCAAAGAGCACTGAGCAGCTTCTGATTGAAGGGCCTATTAGCCAGCCCTAGGGAAACATGTTTACCTGCTGTCAGTTCAGCGGTATACATAGATCATTGTCATTTAAATGAGCAGCAACAACAACCAAACAGAAAAGGTAATTACATTTTACCTTTCAGAGAGATAGGATTGATTTGGTTAGCTGGGGGAGCGCCTGTTCACAATTTGGTGATGAAGCTCTGTTTTAATATGCTCTGACAGCTAAATGGATTGGGAGCAGACGAACATGGCTGCCACTTTATGGCTTGCCTAAACCAGAGGAGAGAGGGGGAAAGGATATAAATTAAACTCAGTGTAATCAGGCCAGTGTTGACCTAAACACTGCCATGTGGAACAATCCACACGCTGCTGAAAAATTCACAATGGCAACATTTCTCTGAAAGCCAGCAAGTGACAAAATAGCTGGTAACAAATGGAACAGTCTAGACAGATGCCGGTGTGCCAGCTGTATTCAAAGGGTGGCTGTATTGTTTTTGTACGAGTGCCAGAAAATGTGTGAGTACAGTTTGCTATGAAGAGTCACACTCCGGACTAGAGGTGTGAATACATTTGACGTAATTATACTGTGTAAAGAATGCCTTTTTAAATACTTATCACCTTCATCTATCAACTATGAAGCTTCAGTGATTTTACTGCTTTTAATATGAACAGAAACTCACATTGGGAGTTCTCACTTGGGCTGTCACAGACTTCCCCATTCATATTTTATAGTTCCTTAAGAGCAGCCGCTTGTGCGGAAGACTTCTAAACGAAGATAAAGCTCGGCCCTGCCAGCCAGTGACCCATTTGTTTGCCCCTCACGTAGAATGAGAGCAACATTCAGCCTGGGCCAAGCAGCAAAGGCGCCCATTTTAGATGTCTGTCTTTCTTTCTCTGCCTTCCCTCCATTCAGTCATCCTTCCTTTCGTCTTCTTTCCTCCAGCTCCCCTTCCCCCCTAACTATCACCCAGATGTGCATTAGGTTCAGACCAAAGTCAGCCAGTGTTCACTGCAGGCAGCTGGAGGGAACACATAGTTCTAGCTGCCCGAAGTGAACTTTGATATTAATTCCATGTCTACTGTGAGAATATAAAATCTTGTACTGCATGTCATGGAATGTTCCTAATTTCATTCACAAACAGAACACCTAATACTAAAACATTATTTGAGGAACCTTGTATGACTTTATGGGTTGGGTTTGAGCTAGTAATAGAAGCAGCAATGGACCATGAGACTTACCATCTTGTCATGAACAGAAATGTAGTGCACATAATGTTTGTACCATTATAGATGTGATATGTGCAAAGTAGTTGATGATCCATTTGAAATCTGGACAGCAATGTAGTTGGGGCCTGGTGATCAATCCATAGCCTTGACACTTACAGATGTTAGCTTAGGCACCTGTGGTACTGCGCAAAAGTCATAGACACCTGTAAAGAAATTCTATTAAGCAAGGATACGTTCAAAAATAATAAAAAAATTTAATTATTTAAACATTTATACATATAGGCAGCACAGTGGTGCAGTGATTAGCACTGTTGCCTCACAGCAAAAAAGTTTGCATGTTCTGCTTGTGTCTGTGTGGGTTTCCTCTGGGTGCTCTGGTTTCCTTCCCCAGCCCAAAGACATGCAGATTAGGTGAACTGGTTACTCTAAATTGCCCGTAGGTGTGAACGTGACTGTGAATGGTTGTTAACACTATCTCTGTGTTAGCCCTGCAATAGATTGGCGATCTGCCCAGGGTGAACACGACCTCTCGCCCAAAGTCAGCTGGGATTGGCTCAAGCTTCCCTGCAACCCTTGATGGATAAGCCATATAGATAATGGATGAATGGATGGATTTTATATTAAGAGAAGTAATGAAAAAAATAATTGAAGTCAATATTTGATGAGACCACCCTTTGTCTTAAAAAAATTATCTCTTAGGTGCACTGTCATGCAGTTTTATATGAAAATCAGCTAGTCAGTTTTAGAGACCCTGCCACAGTTCATCTGGGGTTTCTACGAGAAATCCCAGAGAGCCTCCATCATTTTTTTTTTCTAATGACATGAAAACGTTTCACTGTAAGTTTTTCTTTTTTATAGAAAATGAATTATTCGAAATCTCTTTTCTACTGCCACAGTGAAGACATAAAATGCAGAAGACATCAAATAAACATGTAAGATAAAATGTCTATAAAAAAATATGGAATGTAAGACTTTTGCGCTCATTCCAGAACATATATCCTTAATGTTCATCTGCAGAATATTTCTGGTCAGTCAGGCAGAGGGAAAGGGAAGCAGAAGCAGCAGGCCTGTCCAGCTAGATGCATTACATGCAACCATGGTAGTTCATGAGCTGTATCGAGGTATAGCAGTCTGGCTCTTATTCTAGGGAATACCTTGATTAAGTAGTAATAGCTTATGCAGTGGAGTAGTACAGTAGATAGTGGAAAGTGCAAAAGAAATGGCAAATCATCCTCAGACATTAAGCAACATAAGGGTATAGAAATGGGGGAGATGGGCTCTGCATTACATCACTTTTAGATTGGAGAGGCTAGTGAGAATGACATGATAAACCAAATCTAACCACGTCAATGGCTGCTGGCATTTGTAGTCACTATGAATCAGTCGATTTTGCTGCTTGTGAAGACTTGATTGCTGCTAATGCAGTACAAATATAATTCCTCTAACATCATGTTTTGCAGGGTCGAAAAATTACCATTTAACAGTACAGTGCCTGATGCTGCAGAGCCTTAAACTTTGATGACGTGCTATCCTTACACCCATAAGGCAGTGGGCAAATAGCTCAAGTTTGCACCATTTTATCTCCCCAAACCAGGTGTAAATTAGCAGCATGTGTGTTGCTTGGAGCAGTAGAGCCAGTGTTTTTCTGTAGAATTTGAATGTTTTTGAATTGGTGACTTGGGATAAAACTGAATGTTAATTTCAGATGCGTTGCAAGCACATTTTGCAGTCACACCAAAAATCTTGTTTTTATGCTGTCTTCACACATGTGAGGCCCATTGTGTGTAATGCTTATATTATACAATCATTTTGCCTTTTCTTTTGATGAGTGGCAATAACTGTGGAGTCGCTTTACTTTTCTGCTCTTCCCACACTTGTTAAAAAAATCACCAGGAACTGAAGCTGCTGCCCCCTGTAGGATAGTCATTTTGCTCTCTTATTTTTTCCCCCCAAAGCACAGCTGAATTAACTGCAACTGTTACTGATATCATCTCTCATGCATGTTCAGACTGCTAGCACATGTTGTCTCTGTCTATTCTGCGCTTATGTGTGATGGCTTTCCATGTGAGGTGGAGAGGCTTGCAGAAAGACAGAAGACACAGTGCTGCTGTTCATGCTGGACAACACCACTTTAGCCCCACACTGACGGTATGCCATTGGCTACATAATTGACATTCACAAAGGCAGATGAAGGAATTTAAGGCGTGCATATCTAGACTTCCTGTTGCTCAGAACTGGAGCGTTAATAAGAAAACAGCAATCCCAGGGTGAAGGGAAGGCATAGAGTTTTGACTCAAAAATATGACAGAGAACATTCCATTAAGAATGCATTGTTAATATGGAGAAAGCCTTTGAGCAAGTTTAAGCATGCATGTTAAGTGGAATGGCTAATAGGAAAACTGATGCAAAGGCATTACTTGTGAGATTAGCAAGTAATTCTAGAAATAAATGAACACTGAAGATGCCTCTTCTCATATATCTGTGCTTAGCGATGCCTGACTGCACTGAATTTATTTAAATCCTCAATTTGTAGCAGCATAAGAACGTTGTTCCTTAGAAAACCGTTAAACTTTAAGTTTTCAAAATGTCACGGTTTTCTCTAAACAAAACAATGTCACACAAAATCCGTAAGAACTGCCAGTTTTTTATCCACCACATGGAGATGAAACTATTCACGTCAGTGCTGAAGTCTGATTAGATCTCATCATGGCCATCAGAGTTGAGCAGGACTACTTCTAAGAAAAAAGGAATGTGGAATCAGATAGTTCACATGGGGTCAGAACACAAACAGGAACGAGACAGAGAATGCAAACACTGATTTCTGGAGAGACAGCATGCTCCTGCCGCCTCACACAACAAGATAAGTGTAATTAATTAGTCTGGAACACACCCTCGGAGGGCTCTCTCACTGTGTAAAAATGATTATAGATTAAAGCACAGATCATTTGTGTATTTCATTTATGTTACTATCAACTCATTAAGACCATCATATTTCATGCATTACTGTCTATTAGGCTTTCAGTTGGGAATTAATTCAACTATTCAGTTCAGCAATTAAAATTCCATCTAATCAAATTGACACTTAACTCTTATCTCAGGCCTCATCAGACCATGGTGCTTTTGATCGTCTCCTTTCTGCATGCCAAAGAGTATACAATTGCAGTGAGTCTGGTTTAATGTCACACCATCAATACAACACCTAGTGCGTCCAGCAAAAAAAAAAGGCCACCAAAGGACTCTACGTACACTGTCGAGGAGCATCCTGGGCCTAGAGGAGACAAACCCATTAGCTGCAGGAGGAGAGTGGAGATCATGGCTCCATTAGCATCTTTCTTAAGTTATTTCATAAAACCCATGCAAATGAGTCACTTCAGAGATGTTAGATACGCTGGTGTGGTGACAGTGGATTATCCATCCATCCATCCATTATCTATACTGATTACCGGTTAAGGGGAAGCTGGAGTCAATCCCAGCTGACTTAAGACGAGAGGTGGGGTACACCCTGGGCAAGACGCCAATCTATAATAGGGCTAACACAGAGACGAGCAACCATTCACACTCACATTCACACATATGGGCAATTTAAAGTAACCATTTGACTTAATCTGAATGTCTTTGGGCCGTTGGAGGAAAATGAAGCAGCTTAGGAAATCCACACAGGCACTGGGAGAACATGCCAAATTTGCACAGAAAGGCCCCAGTCGGCCGGCAGAACCTTCTTGCTGTGCCACCCACAGAGTGAAAACCAAAATATCGTTTTCAGTGGATGATCGCTGTTCTTACAGCCACTTATTAGAACGTCCCATTCGTAATGTAACAAAGCAGATGAGATTACTAATTTTCCTCAGCTGTTATTGGTACTATGCCAAACCATTATCATAGGATCAGTCTCATTTCTGAAATTCTCTCAGGAAATAATGCAGCGTGACTTCCAGTTTTACAGTGTAATTATTTAACACTAACATTTTCCTATAGGCACGTGTACCATCACATTAGATAAATATGGTAAAGAATAATGTCTGTGGCTAATTCTGTCAACTATGACTGAAAGATTAGGATTTAATATCTAATATCGATAAAACTTTCACATAAAGCTAGCTATAATGCAAATTGCAGGTTTCTTGCTCTTTTATGGCAGACATTCCAAATATCTATGGCTAATAATAAATATATTTTAATGTGTTCGTGTGTTGTTAATTAACAAAAAAAGCATCTAATTGTTGGTGTGGTAAAGCTTTATGTAAGCAGGTATTTATTTAACATTAATGGAAGGAGACTCCAGTGTCAGTAACTTTGTAGTCTGTAGGGTTCTCAGGCTAGCTTTGTAGGAGTCAGCCTCTCTCTTCAGGGCAGAGGACTTTGCACTTTCCAGTCTTTCTTACATCAGGCTTGCCTGAAGACAATATTGTATTATTTTCCCCTGAATGACCCATGGGAAACTTGGGGTTCTGCCAAGCACTAGGGGACAATGAGGAGGTCCTGAACCAGATTTTGTCCAGATTCTCCCAAGACCCTTTCTTTCTTTCTTTCTTTCTTTCTTTCTTTCTTTCTTTCTTTCTTTCTTTCTTTCTTTCTTTCTTTCTACATGTTTCATGTGACTGCATACCTTTTCTCTGTAATATGACAAGTTTTAGCTATTCTTAATTTTTAAGAAATTGGTGCTGGTACACCTGTTCCTTATGTTATAGTTGCTGTAACATAAGTGCTAACAGGAACTCACTTGTTTTATGGATGCTCAACATTAACTGTAACTAAAAAAGTTAAAACATAAAAAGTAAAAAATATAACAAAAACACACAAATTGCTGAGGAATAAAATGCTTCAGAACATATGTAATCACCTTCACATCACACCATCTTGCTGCTGATTATTTTCTTTTAACAGCATGCCCTATAACATTTTATTCCATCCTTAATAAAGTTGAACATTTGTGGGTTACTTGAGGAAAAGGCATTTTACATTTAGTCACTAGAACAATACTCTTACCTGTAATGCACAATGCACGTCAAGCATTTATGAGCAGTTCAAGCTTGAGATTGTTTATGGACCCAATGTTGGCTTTCTGGTACTCTTGGGATTCGAACTCTCAATCCTTCCAGTCACTATCACTAGAACCTCAACTGCTGAGCTAATATTCCCATCTGTGGGGTGAATGATATTTACCTGAAAGATCATCCTTCTTTATGTTGAAAAATCAGCTGTTGTGCACCATAGGATCCCTCCGCACATTATCTTTTCTGAACCAGCCCAGCAAGAGGAAGAAGAGGTTTCATGTTTCCTGTGCTGTTTATCTAGATGAGGAAGCAGCTGTGATGGAAATCCTCATCACACGTTGAGGGTTTTGACCTTCTAGGTTGTTCTTCAGACTGCTGACTGGAGGCATGCAGTACAGTCAGTAGGTCTGTGTGTTTTCCTGCAGGAAGTTCCCTGAATGACGGCAGGGAAGCCAGGCTCGCGAGAGACATCTGAAGGATTCCAGGTGATTTGATCTCTGTTAGACACGGCACAACCCTGGACAAGCAAGGGTCAGTAGAATGGAAGGAATCAGAAGTGGTGACCCTCTCCATTTCATTCATGTACACACACACACACACACACACACCTGTGAATGCTGGATTGACTGGTTGGCTCAGTTGTTAAGACTGTAAGACAACACGCACTAATGGATATATATTGGCCAAAGATCATCGTCTGAGCACCACGTCTGTCAGAAAGTGTATGGGAAAATTGACTTGCAAGCACAGAATGAAGGCATCAAAGCACATTTTGTTCAGTTTGTTGTGTTTTTTTCCCAGCATGTTATTGAAGAGCTCTCTTAGGGCTTTTTTTTAATATATATATATATATTCAGCGAGGCATATCCAACACATTATAGTACTTTCCCTCATATGACACATTTTCCACAGAGAATAACTTTCAGATGAGGTTATCCAAGATCTCACTTAACTAACTTAAAGTACTAAAAAAAACACTACTGTTGCCTAACATGTGCTCTTGTGTGACTGATAAATTCATAATAAAGCTAGTGTCAAACCCATGTTTTATATTCAATCCTCCACCAGCCGCCTTCTTTTAGGTTCGGCACCTCAGCATTCAAGAACTGACAAAGATTAGGCTTAATGCATGAGTGACTGTTGGTTTGAGATGCTTTCTTTTTGGATTGTAACCTTCATTCTAATTAGCTTTACTCATTGGGGGGTGTTCTTTTTTTCTCAAGAGGGTCTGATGGGTGGTGGTAAGTATATACAAGTGTGAACGTGTGAACAGTCAATTCACAGCCCGAGTCCATTTGAATATGAATCTCCACAGTAAGTGACCATAAAGTAAGAGAAACAAAGACTTTAAGGCTTTAAGATTCTGCTCAGTTGTTCATTACCCCCTCTCTGTGAGCCGTTCTCACTGCCCTCTCTCTACAGTCTTCCGTCATCGGGCCTGCCTGAAGACAATGTTGTATTCTTTTCCCTTGAATGACACATGGGGAACTAGGGGTTCTGGATAGTTCTGCCAAGCCCCTTGGACAATAAGGAGGTCCTGAACCAGATTCTGTCCAGATTCTCACAAGCACCTTTCTTTCTTTCTTTCTTTCTTTCTTTCTTTCTTTCTTTCTTTTCTTTCCTTTTGTCAACATGTTTCATATGAGTGCACATTACAAGTGTAATTACAACTCAAACAGTACTTTTGTTCTATAGAAGTACACTGTATATATGTATATATCTTCTAAACATATCTTTACTTCCTTCAGACAGAAAACATCAGTAACTAAATAAATCCGACGTAGCAACTCAGCACATAAATCCAAAAGATGACAGAGTATGTTTTTCTCATTAGAAGAATTCCTGCAACAGGTCGATTTAAGAAGGCTCTGCATTTTTTTTTGTGCTGGGCTGCATCTTGCATGCTAATTATTCGCCGTTGAATCCTAACAGGCTGCAGTTCAACACATCAGTGATTAATGGAGAACCCTATCACTCATAATTTTAATAATTAATGGGATAACGTGATGATTGCAGCAAACTCACTAATACTATTACACTTGCAAATGAGACTTCTTAATAAGAAATAAGAAAAGGCACTTGCTACATGTCCTTACGTAAATCATACCAGATTGTTTTATGTAGTAATTGCTTAATTCATAAAATCAGGAGTTGTCTGTGGAGATGATGTCAGGGATGTGTGAAGAACTGGCATTCTGGTCAACAAAATCCCACCCCTTTTTTTCCTACAATATTACAAAAGATAAATAATAACAAACACCTTCATGCAGTTTGACCAGCATGTTTGAAAGTTCTAGAAAACTTTAGCTGTGTCCTTGCAACAATCTTATGACCCCAAAACCACCAGAGTTAGGGCACCATCTGCTGGTAGGGCCCCATATCCAGCCTTTTACTCTCAAAATTGTCATATGAATGTGAATTGGATAGCTAATTAGTTCCTTTGCTGTTTATTTACTATGGAGATATATGACTGTGCCAATTGAAATATGAATCAAATTTTATTCAGGTCATATGTTAGACAGTTTAGAAGATCCTTTTCATGTCTATAACATAAAGCTGGAAACAATTAATAGCTTCCAAGTATTTTTCTAAAGGCTTATAAACCGTGTGTCATTTGGAGTTTTGAGTTATTCTATTGGATAAAATGCAGTAACTGTCACACAGATAATGAAGCATGATGCAGAGATCTCAAGACAATGACATACAGCAGAGGAGTACACTGCTTGGAAGTAAAGGTTTGCCAAGGGTACTTTGACAGAAAGTTAAAACATTTGTTTTAAGGATATACATAATGATTCCTCAGAAGGACAAGCTGAGGAGTGTTTTGTTTCTAAAAGACACAAAGTCAGACGGTCAATGTGACTAGTTGGAGATTACATTATATTATTTGTACATACGAGAGGGGATTCTAAAGAGTTTGTAACCCTTTCCTATAGGGTTGCATTATATCTTTAAGGGTTCCCTTAAAGATATTATAAGCAACAAAAAATTGACCTTTTTCCTAAGAGTTTGGACTCCGAACAATACATAGTCTGAGGAGACACAAACCGTGAATTGCTTCAACACAGTAAACTCATGATTACAGAGGTTCTACTTGGAGGTTTTCCTGAAAGGGAAACCTCATACGGCAGGGTTCTATGTAGAATCCTTAAAGGTCCACTATGTAGGATTTAGGGGGCTCTATTAGCAGATATGGAACATAATATTCATAAGTATGTTTTCATAAGTGTATAATTACCACTATGAATTTTTGTGTTTTTGGAACCCAAAGCCCCTTATATCTACATAGGGAGCAGGTCCACTGCTACAGAGCCGCCATGTTGCACTGCTACAGTAGGCCAGAACGGACAGACCTCTAGAGAATGCCTTCAGTGTTTCACGTTTTTACAAGTGGCAGCATGAATCTGGAATTTAACACCAGAAGGAAGATGAAGAAGAAGAAAGCAAAACAAAGAAGAAGGAATAAGAGGAATCAGTGTTTGCTGATGCTGGTTAGCCAATTTAAAAACTAAAATTTAGGAAAAATGGTGAATCATACTCATTATTTAGCATGGAAAAAGCAAGGGAGTGTGAATGTAAGTATTTGGAAGTATGCTATGCTCACTTGATGGCAAACATACAAGCTAATGCATGCTTGGAAATGGAGGGGTAAAGGAGGGGCATTCAGTTCAGAATCTTGTAGGCGTGCTCACACTAGATCCAAACCTCTCCTGCTCACATGCACATTTCAATTCATTGGAGAATATTAGGGTTAATAATAGCTCTGGCGCTCACCTTAATGATGAACGTGGATTGTAGTCAGTGAGTAATGCTGCAAATTCTTCCTGCAACGTCAGCTGCTTCCATATAAACCTTCTTAGGGTGTGTGTCCACATAGTATTTTATTTCTGGCAGAAAAGCAGTGACACGGTGCTGGGAAGCGCTTTGGGTGTGTGTCAATATAACGTATTTATTTGGCAGAATAACACTGGCTTCATCCAAGAGCTTCATAAAAAAAAAACCTATGTTGGTTTTGTTTCTATGACAACAACATTTTGAAAACATATCACCATTACCCGCCATATGATTGGTTGCCTGAAAAGGAGCGACAGTGACGACACCAGCGCCTTTCTGGAAAGTTAACAGATTTTCAACTCTGAGCGCTTTGAGCAGCTGCACAAAAACAGCAGAGTGCTCTGAAAAAAAGCTGCTGGATGCAACGTCTTTTTCTATAGGCAGCGACATATGCTTGATCCTTCTTGGGACCAACTGGAAAAAGACACTGGCCCTATACTATGTGGATGCGCACCCTTATGTATGCTGCACGATTTACTGAATATCACCGCATTTCATAATTGAGGTGAGAGGGCCATGTGTCACTGCTCCTAACATAATCCACAATATAAAACCTGTCTCCATCATGCTAAGTGAGATGGGAGAGTACACCCCAAAATAATAAGCCTTTAAGTGGTTCCCTTAATGCAACAAACCAAAGAATTCTTTAGATGTGTAGATTGAACTTTATAGGTCTAGAGATAAATAAACTTATGAGTTAAAAATCTGAGCAGGCCTGTTGCATAGGCGGTATGGACTTTAAAATGCTTTTCCTTTTCTATCTCCTGTTGTTATTTACAATTGTAAGTCTTTGCATTTTCATTAGTGACTGGTCTTATATGTATAACAAACAGCATTGCATCATGTGAGAGAAGTGCTTATTAAATGCATGTTTAGTGCATGAATGCTAGGTGTAATTCCTCTTGCTGTTTGTGTTTAGAATATTATAGACTATATTATGGCTTAGGCGCTATTGTTTGCTGGGTTTCACCATCACCTGCTTTTTTAATTAATATAATGTGACACCCAAAGACTCTTCTCCCATCAGGCGCACTTTGGAAATATTTGAATCCCATCCCTGCAAATCATGGGATTTATTATGCCAGGTTTTTTGTTCTTGTTGTTTCTAAAATAAGGAGCATCTCAAAGACAAGCTATACAGTTTTAGTGTGAGTGTATGAACACAGTGATGGGTGGTGGAATTGGCTGTGATGCAAGGGGCATCTCCTTGCCTAGGGCACCAAATTGGTCAGTCGTCTCTGCTAAAAATAGTAATTGTATGAAGAAATTCATTGTCTATTGGACAACATAATAACTGTAGTTTTTTCTTTCTTGATTGGAATGAGCAGTTTAATTCAAAAACATTCTGGAGCAAATCAGTGAATTTTATTCAAAGCTTCCCACATTAACCACAAGGCAGAATTTAAACCATATTTTCTTGCATCACCATCAGGTTCTTCATCCACTGAAACACAAACTACGCAAAGTTTCGCTTTCTGTTGTTAACAACATACCAACAGGCTACCAGCACTTGGCATTTAACAAGGACAATACACTGTGAGAATCCTGTCTCTCTCTGAAGAGAGGTGTTTATTTTTTCACTCCTTTTTATTATTTCCCCACTTGAGCTGACATTCTATGATTATTGATGATGCTTTCTGTCATGCTGTGTGCCTGGCCTTTGACCGAAGGACACATCTTGTTTTGCGCTGATAAATGAAAACATCAGAAGACCCATATTGATTCCACAGACAGCAGCTGGATTAGATGCTCTGCTATGAGAGCTCTGATTGAAAAAGAAACCAATTAAATTAAAATGACATATAAAATAACAATAACAAAGAAACAAGTTAATAATCTAAAATGCAACAATAACATTGGAGTCCGGAAAGTCTCCTGAAGTCTGAGGAAGAAGTGAGAGAAATTCAACATTCAGGTACAAACTAGTTCAAATAGACCAAATTTTGATTACCCCCTTCTATTCTTAAAGTTCAGTTTTCAGGGACAGGTCAGGAGTTGAGGAGAAATATCAAGACAGTTTACAGAGGCTGAGGTAAAGATATTTTGGTAGACAGAGGCAAACATGGATGGAGGTTGACATGAGTGCTTGGCTACATGATTTTTTCTGTAGATATCTGTGGGGACTCTAAATGGTGACAAGAATGGGAAGTTGATTAAAGTTGGCTGATGCAAATGCAAGGTGCAGTTGCTGCATCAGAATGAAGAAAATTGAAGCTTGATTGAAGCCCTGATTTTTGACAGGAAATTCAAGTAACAAATAACACTGAATTTCCTTTGGCACGCTATGGCTCAGTTATAAACAGTAATATGCGTTTGGTACATACATCCAATTTATATCTGCTTCAATCATCACAGCACGGCTTCAGAAAGATGTAATTAAGCTATTACTAGAGCTAACCTTCAAAATCTGTAATTCATTAATGAGATACAAACTGAACAGAGAACAGAGATATGAGATCTGATAGACTCTTTAATTCTGGTGGCATTTACATCATAGCGGAAAATTAGTGAACACACAGTCCAAAGGATGCTCACACATCGTCCTTCTTTTATTCTACCATGGAAACAGAACAGAAATAGGTGAAGAAATGAGAATACAAATGCTCAAAAAATAAAAAACGAAACATCTTAATGCACATTGTTAAATCTTACATAATTTGTATTTGACACAGTGATACAGTTTCTCTGTGACTAAAGAGAAAGTAAGCAAAAAATCCCCTATTGACTTCACTTCTTGGACCTTGGATCTTAGCCTAAAAGCATAATTCACTATTTGCTCACAACACAAAGTAAGAGTGATTTGTCTCCATCAGTTTTTTTATGATAGACAACAGACATATTTGGCCACCATTTTAGTAAGAGTTGGTGGTTTGAAAGGACAGTCCTCCTGAGGGTGAGTTTTTATAAATTGCAGTGATCTATTTCAGGGAAACAACTATGAAGTAAAGGAAAACATTACGTCTCAGGCTTTTGTTGTCGGCCTGTTCGAATCGATCTTATTGTCCTTGACAAAACCTTCATCCCTACAGAGTGAAGGTATAAACCAAGCATCAGTAGATGACAGAGAGGTGAACAAGAGATAATAATTCACTAAATAGATAGCTTGAAATCAGCAGAAGTTCTCCTGTCTCTTGTTTAAGGCAAAATCTCCAGAACTGCTCAAATGTCGTTCCAATACTGGGCCTCAACATTTCTTCTTGTCATCACATCCCATTAATACTGGACAGGTTAATTCCCTGTGTTCCACATATTCCAAGGAAAGAGGTTAACTAAACTGAGGACCAAAGCTTTTAATAGCCTGGTATCCTTTCATTGACATTGACATGCTGCCTACGTTATGCTCACTGTGAGCCTGTGATACTTCATTTTGTGTGGCTGAAGATAATTGAATAATCCCCCCTCCACCATCCCCTTTTGAAGGCCTGGGATCTGTCTGGCAGGAGGGCTAGGAGGCACTGAGGGAATCACGATTTATGAAGCTGAAGAGCAGAGGTGCCTATGCTCGGTTATGGAGCTCATACATGAAATTCCCTGCTAGTGACAGTTGCTTCTGAAAAGTGGAGAAATATATCTTCCAATCCAAATCAGACAGACTTTGCATAAGCAGACTAAAAAGAAGTGTGAAGGGAAAATTGTTTAGAAATCTTTCTACATGGGTATTTGGTTGAGACTAGAGGTGTGTATTGGGAAGCAACAAAGAAGCCAAAATGTCAGTGTGAAGTTTCTGCTTTCATGCAGGTGAGAGTGTTTAAATTTGAAGATCACGAGACAAAGAAAGATCAAGTTCATTAACACAAACACATGGTACAGCACAATGCATATACACAGAAGGTGCTTGGTCAGAGTTGCAGATGTTTAAATTGGGCTGGATGTTTATATTTTGGAAAATGGAGCTAACTAAATTCCTTAGAAAATGTCTCAGGCATGTACTAATGAAAAAACACAGTCCCGCACATCTCATTAGTTGAGCCCAGTTATGAGTCACAGGCACTGCTGCCATTTCTCCCTCTAGGTTTCTTAATTTCCAGTGTTTTCCAGTGTTAGCAGCATAGAGGTTCATATACAAAAAAAGCCCTAAACAAACAGCATTTCTGATTTAGACCATACCCATTTAGTGTTCAGGTCAAAATACAGATACAGATATGAATATTTTTAAGCACTAAACGAATACAGATACAGGTTGTGTCATTGTGTTACACCCCTACTGTGCAGTATTAGTACACTGACCAAATTGGGTAACATCCTAAACCCACACTGCAAACCCTTGCCTAATAGAGCAGTGATACACACACACACACACACACACACACACACACACACACACACACACACACACACACACACACACACAC
>JAQQZR010000038.1:19684958-19702829 GCA_030068235.1 Notoglanidium macrostoma | reverse complement strand
ACACACACACACACACACACACACACACACACACACACACACACACACACACACACACACACACACACACATTTTGTGTGTGTACACAAAATATGCACACAGACTTGCAACAAAATAATTTTTCCCTCAAACTACATTACTAGTTCTGCAATATGCACAGTAAATCTGTCACAGCTCATGATGTCCTGCTTGACTTTTCTGAATCTGAAGCGGATCTTGGACATCTTGGAGCTGATCCCAGTACCAATCTGGCCTTTCCGTGCCAGCGGGAAGCACGCCAGTGTGGCATCTGCAGTGGGAGAGAGTGACACTGCGACAACAGTTGTAGGCGGACGAGTGAGATGGAGAGAGACGGTCCAAGGGGGGGGGAGAGAGAGAGAGAGAGAGAGAGAGAGAGAGAAAGAGAGAGACAGAGAGAGAGAGACAGACAGAGAGCCACAGCCGTTCCTCAGTACTGCCAGCCGTGTCAGGCCATTAAAAAGCCAAATGATGATGAATGAAAGGGGATGGGCCTGTCGGAAACAGCCCCCATCATGCTCACCCCTCTCAATCCTCGTTTTGCTTCTATCCTCATATTGTCCATATCCAGAAAGCTGTTGCATCTCAGCCGTGGATGCTAATACTGCTCATGATTCACTGGTTAAGAAGTCTTATGCAACAAAAGAATAAAGCGCAAAATGTGTAATAGGGATGTTTGTCCAAAAAATCTTTTATTCTCAAGATTTTCAGGATTTTTGCTAATCATCTCAGTTGCCAAACAGAAATATAGCATTCTTGATTAATTCTTGCTGGTGATGGATGTTCTTTCACAGCCATTATGGTCATACTTATGGAGTGGGTCTCTATGTGAACAGAAGGAACTGTGAGACTCACACTTATGTTAATAGTACAGCATTTTCCCACCTACCAGATCTGTAGCACGGGTGTGATTACTACAGAAAATCATTGCAACATGTTTAACATGTCAAATAAAAAGGATCGTTAAATGTAAAAGTGTAATAATCATAAGGGCAGTTCTTGGGGCAGTTAGTAAAGATTTCTGATGAATTCTTCAGTTAAATTATATTTATATAATATCATTTTTGAAAATATTTGAAAAAATATATTTATATATAAATTTCATATAATCTTATAAATAATATATATTAAATTTATATAGATATTTGAAAAAAGCTTTCAATCCATATAGTCCATCCTGTCAGAGATGAGACAATGTCTTCAGAGAGAAGAATCTGTAAATGTTTCACCAACACGGGATCACAACCACAAATGTGCATCACTTCCTGTCTGAACATTTATGGATTCCACAAACTGAAAGTTCTTTGCTACTGTATTGCTTCATTTTGGAATGATGATTCAGAAAGTTACTCTAATTTGGCTACTCTAAATTGTCCCTAGGTGTGTGTGTGTGTGTGTGTGTGTGTGTGTGTGTGTGTGTGTGAAGTGCATCCAGTAATCATGGGACAGGCTCCAGATCCACCGCAGCCTTGACCAGAGGACTTACTGAAGATAAATAACTGAACTGCTCCTCTGTATTTCCTTTGATACTCTGGTTTCCTCCCACCTCCGAAAACATGTGTAGGTGGACTGATGACTCTAAATTAATGTGAATAAGTATGCAAAGGCATGTATATGATCCCCTGTAAAGGACTGGTGTTCCCTGGATCGGCTCTGATCAGTATTTTCAGTACTGAATAGTTGCTTAAACTACATAAGGACAGCTTGAGGAAGAGGTTCTCTCATGCCAGGTTTGTCCTAAAGACCTTTGTTGTTAATGTAAGTTTTAATGTAGTTTTATATTTTCATTATAGATGCATGCTGTAAATGTTTCTTCAACAACCATTCTTTGATTCCTATTATAAACGAGTAAACAGCTTTTCTGGTCTTCTCTTTGAAATTATTGCCCATGATAATTGCACATATGCTAAAAATGCAGTGGATACACGTTAGGCTGGAAAATCATTGTAGCTTATTAAATAAAATAAAGACCCCAAGCCTTATATATAATCCACAATGTTTATGGCAGAAGTGTTACTTCTCTTTCTTATCACTGAAATAAAGGGACCAGAAACAATATTCCCATTAGAGACCCCTAGTGGTTCTAAAACCATAAGTTAATGCATACATTTTGAATATTACTTAAAAAAAATAAACATGGAAAAAAGGCTTTATTACACATTTTGCTAAAGCGTTGTGGAGGAAATTATGTTAGACAAGCCTTGTGAATTGTTGTGTTGACACTGAAATAATAATAATAAAAAAACCCTAATCATCTATTTAGTACTGGACCTACAGCAGTTTTACCTGCATGGTGTTTCTCAGAAATGCCCCACTGTGCCTCTGTACAACTTCTCAGGTGTTTGGACACTTCTCTCCAATCCAACTTCCAGATACAACACTTCTCAAAGCAGGTTCTTGAACAGCGTCTGTGTGCTTGGAGTCATCCATTTAAAGTTGTCTGAACTGGACTTGCTGTGTGTTTACTGTAATCATCTGGGTTGGGGCATGCAATGATGGTTGGCTCCTGTTGTCTCTAATTCTTAGCACCTTATACACAAATGTTACACTATGACATGTTAAAACTGTAGGAGTGAAGGAGAGCAAAAAGAAAATTGACACCATAGAAATATGATGTTCTCTGACAATTTGGTGATTTTAAGATATTGAGCAATTATTGAGTCTCAAAATGGGTCTGTGTACACTGGGTTCATTCATTTATCATTTTGAAATGGAAATGGGGAAAAATGAAACAGCTTTTGATTTTTTTTCTTGGCACATACTAAAATAGGAAATTAATACCTTTTTCATAAAAACATTGACTCATATTTAAGTCTAGAATAAAATATTCATGAATCCAAAGCAGTGTTAATTTCGTCAATGGAAATTTTGAAGATATGTACTCATTGACAACCTTTTATTTCATTCCTAAATTATAACAACATCATATATGAAAATATATTTGATAATGAAAATTATGGTAAAATCTCTGTTCATTATGGCTTGATGAATAAAGGCCCTGTTTGGGTATATCCTTTCTCCTGTTTTTTATATCCATCCAACCATTATCTATACCACTTTATCCGTCTGAGTCGCGGAGGAAGCTGGAGCCAATCTCAGCAGACTTTTCGGGCGAGAGGCGGGGTACACCCTGGGCAGGTCACCAGTCCACCACAGGGCCAACACAGACAAACGCATGCTCGCTTTCACACCTATGGGCAATTTAGAGTAACCAGTTGACCTAATCTGCATGTCTTTCGACTGTGGGAGGAAACCAGAGCACCCAGAGGAAACCCACACATGCACGGGGAGAACATGTAAACTCCACACAGAAAGGCACCCTGGGTGCCCCGCGGATCGAACCCAGGACCTTCTTGCTGTGAGGCGACAGTGCTAACCACCGCACCACCGTGTCGCCTCCTGTTTTTTACATTAATAATATATATATAATTAATTACCTTCCCCTTTTCACATTCCTGACTGCTGCTGCCTTGCCAAATTTGCTACTGTAGCAGAAATTTTCAGTTATATCAGGTTACTGCATAGTTTTGAATGGACATTTTTAAAATAAATATTTGTGCTATCAAAACTTCCTACACTTAGGATCTATGAGAGATCTATTTCTTTGAGGTAACAGTTTTTTACAACTAGTTTCCTGCTGCCAGAAACTGCTGCCTATGATGTTGCAAACTTTAAACACAAATATCAATAAAATGTGAAAATAGTGAAAGATACACACCTACTGTGAGACAGCCGAACACGGGGGCATCAAAAACTTTCCGATATTGCAGTGAAGTGATGTAAAATTGATTTGCACGTGCGCATTACTGCTACTGACCAAAAAAGTTAAAAGCAGCTATAACTTTACAACATCATATTAAAAGAATAAAATTAAGCAATATTTTGGTGTAAAGCTCATCACATACATTCAATGGCATGTAAATGACAGTTTCAGCATTAGCTTTGGCATCATGTTGACCAAAAATCCCATCTCAGTATAGAAGACAATAGAGAGAAGTGGAGAACACCAAGGCACAAAGGGGAAAGCAGGAAATGTTTACAAGATTGGGCAAATAGAAAGCAAAAGCAAAAGAATCAACAAAAATGGTGATAAAGGATCACACATCTTATAGCAAACTCAGTTGGGTGTCACATGACCTAAGTGAGAGAAAGTGAGAGGAAGCAGCTCTATGCAAAAAGCAATCAAAATACATGTTGAGCGAAGCCCCTCATGGTCGTCCTCACCCCACCAGTGCTCAGCAGGAGTCAGAGCCACTCCGCCCAAATACCGCAGAGAGGAGAAGGAGCATGCTTGGAGAAGGGGAAGACTCCAATTATCATCTCTCCACGACGCTCACTGCTGATTCCAATGGCATTTATTCAGCTGCTCAGTGTACATGCAGAATATAATATATTTTTGGATATATGGAATTGATTTGTATTGCATACGAGTGTGCTAAAATATCTGGCATTGACAAATATCTTCTTCATTAGAAAAAAAAAACAGGCTATATTGTCACATATATGGTGTGGTCTACACTGGAAATCTTGGAATTTATTTTTTATTTAAAACTGCAAATAAACAGAAGGTTTTAGAATTATGAAATATTTCAAACAAAGAAGTCCAATATCTGGAATTTTTACTATTCAAGATTCTGCACTAGTTTTAGGTCCCTATTTAAAGCTACTCTATGTAGGATTTCCGCTATCCAGCGGTGAGGTTGCCGATTTGCACCCAACGGAATGCCCCATCCCTCACCAGGTACGTATTAGCAGGTATGGTGGCCATCAGGTGCCAGCTGCGTACAATCTGAATGCTTCCTAAATGATATCATCATCTATCACTGCATCTAGTAGGCAGTACACTGATGTGGTTACTTTAAATAGATATAAAAAAATTGTATTTAGCTATTTAGGCCGTAAAACAATAGGTCATAAATTCCATGTAAGATAGGACGGTGTGTTTCGTATTGTGGTAGCGTTTTATTGCTAACATTAGCAGGATACATTTGTTTTTTGAAGAGTCATATATCAGTTAGAGCTGATTCGTACGGAGGTTCGTAAATTATTGTATTGGTCTGCGTGATATGAACAACACCAACAGAACAGAGTTTAGTGTAGTTTGGTGTGTTATTGCAGTGTAACAGGAGTCATTACCTGGAAAACATTAGCAACACCAATGCAGGATTATATAAATACTATAAGAACAGTATCATGCAGCAATATTTTGACATTATTTAAATCCAATTACCTGTTCAGCACAAAACAGGCACCTTCGGTGTCACTTTGAAAACATTTGGGAAAAGCCACACAATGTTTGGTTTATCCATGTTTTCTGCCATCGTGTTGCCCCAATTTCACCTTCATGCTTTCACTTCTTTGAAGAGGATTCATGCTCCCTTACTGTTTCTTGTGTTAAATAACAAGTATGATCCTCCATATTTAGTTTGTCCAAGTTTGGGTCCTCAAACACGTTAACAAGCAAACACTAAATCCTTTCCTTTCTTCTTTGTCCTTCTTCTGGCTTAACGCTGCCACTTGTAGAAACGCGAAATGTGGAAGGCGCCCTCTAGAGGTTTATACATTCTGGACTAATATAGCAAAATGGTGGCGCAACATGGCAGCCTCCATTAGACGTGGACCCGTGCCCTATGTAGGAATAAATGGCTCATTCTAAGCTTACAAAAACGCAACAGTTTTTAATTACAAGTATTTGTCCACTAATGAAAACATACTTATAAGTACTATATTCCATTTCTGATGATAAATTCCCCCAAAATCCTACATAGTGTCGCTTTAAATGTAAGCAAATGTTCAATATTGACCATGTTAACTGCTTTGTCCAAAAGGTCAGATTTTCCACTTGTCTAATCTCTTCTATTGAAGCATGTGTTCGGATAACACTCTTATTAGCATAGGTTTTTATAAAATAGTAAAATTAAAATGAATTCATATAAATATATGTATAAATATACATGTGACGATATTCTTTTAAAACCTGTGTCACTATTAATATCATCACTATATAGTACAGCATGTTGTACAGCAGGGTTTATACCAGAAGCCCCAGAATATTCCTGAGTTAAAAATTCAGTTGTGTCATGACATTATGTCAATAAGCCTTTATAAATGTTTACATCTACTAATCATGAAGTGCATGTATGGAAGCTCCGCTATATGACACTAGAACAGGCTTGTGGGAAAAAAGTCATCAAAAATCCAGATGTTAAACATAAATTTGGCACCTCAATCTTTATGTTCAGCTGGCGATCCAAAAGAAAATCACAATAGTTATTGTGCTCCTAAACTATAGTAGATCACAACTCTCCATGTGTATATTGGCCATTAGAAAATGATTACTGCAACCTGGAAGAAACCACGTGAGGTAAGCTTTATAATTTCTGGACCAATTATTTTCTGAAGCCTTTAAAACCCTCTTAGCTGAAAAAAAAAAAGAAAAACAGAAAGAAAGAAACAAAAGGTTTCCATCATTTATGACTACCCAATTATTCCCTCCAGGCACTTTAAAATCATTTGACATTTGAATGAGAAACAACACCGAGTAATAACTGTCTAAATTCTTAAAAATTGCTGGCCTTTTGACAGTATAATGCTGACAAGTCCAGCCAGTGATGTTGTTGGATCGATGCATTACAGTCAAATGGACATTTTTTTCACAAATCCACAACACTAAAAAAGGCTTTAGGTTAAAATCACAACATCAGGCATCACACTGTGGGACAGCATGGGGTATGAAGCGGTAGAAGAAAATTTGCCTAATTGTCTCTGTTCACCTCAAGCAGAACTAAAACTTGAGGCACAAGATCAAGTGGAAAATGAAGTTATTTTCAAAGTTTGTTTTTCAAAACTATCAGTCATTTCTGGAAAACAAAATGCCTGAAATTACCCTTGCTCCCTGTTGGGAAAAAGCAAAAATGGGCAAATATTATAATCTGTCATCTTCTCATTAATATGCAAATTGAATCGTGTTTAGTCAATCATTTTATGGTGCGAGTTAGCTTGTAATATGCCACAGCATACTTGAAGAGATGCAGAAAATATTTCATTGATGCCTTTTTTTTTCAATTTGAATGTTAATGGGATTTACATCATTTATCGTTTCACCAGATTTAACAGCCCCATACATTTATTAAAGAGTACACTACAAACACACAGAAACTCAAACAGGGCAAGCTAATTCGGGATAATCTAATCCTCTTTTCAAGGAGTAAAATCTTTCCATCTCAGGACTTGAAATAAAAAAGATTGATATGCAAAATAAAATCAGCAATGCAGAATGAATATTCATGAATAAATAGAAAATAAACCGAATAACAGTGAATAACCCTTGTTGATACGCTTTAGTTTTTTGGAGGAATGGATGCAAGCAGCTCGGTGGCTCTAATGTGATAATCTAAGCACACGCTCTGCAGCACATGGTGCAAGTGCATTTAGGGTGTTTCCAAATCCACCATTTTCATCATAAATAAAATAACAAAATAAATAAAATAATAATCATTCACATACTAATCTTTTGCATGTTTGTGCGCTGCTGCTGCACATCCCTGGGTGTGTATAACAAGCAGTTGCCTATGTAGGAGCGTATTATGCACTATCTCGATAATGAACCTTTAAAATAATAATGAAATACTGCTCCAACTGCAGGTTTTTGTTGGTCGATCATGCAATCTATTTCTCCCACCTTCAAGACAGCAATGTGCCTGACCACGTCTCATTTTAAGACTCAACACAGCATAATCATTTATGTTGAGGTTCTTGGACATGCATTATCCAATCAGCCAATCATGTGGCTGCAGTGCAATGCATGAAATCATACAGATACAGGTGAAGAGCTTCACATATTATTCATATCACACATCATAAAGGGGAAGAAACATGTGGTGCGTGGAAAAGCATCTCAGAATGCACAACACTTCGACGCTTGGGGCAGGTGGGCTACATGTGCAGTAGACCACACCAGATTTCACTCCTGACAAGAAAGAACAGGAAACCGAAGCTACAGTGGGCACAGGCTCACAGAAACTGGGTAGTTTAAAGATTGGAAACAGATCAGGCAATGTTTTTCAGCTGTCTAGCTGTCCAGTTTTGGTGAGCCTGTGCCCACTGTAGCCTCAGTCAGGGTTAGGGTTAGGATTAGTGAGTCAGTGACGTCACAAGGGTTGGGGTCACCCAGTGCAGTAATACATGGTGTCACCACCACATGGACCTCCTCCTCTACCAGATCATACAGAATCCTGAGGAATGTTTTTCGTACAAACATTACTTGTAAATCGTAATTCCTGTGTATCACTGAATGGCATTGGTAGTGACAAACAACTAGCAAAATTGAAATTACACCTTTAATTTCAAATTTCATATGCATAGCTTAAATATGTTTACATTGACATACTTTCATGTGGTTAAAGTGAAAATTCTGTAAGGAAACAATAGAATTCTTTGTAAAAACATTTAAAAACTACATCGAATTTATGTTGATTTTAATGTTAAACTTTACCATATCTCCCAGAAAGAAACATCACATAAAATTTGCAACTCTTTCTCCTTAACGTCACTCAACACATTTACAGCAGTCACTTTCAGCACTTTCTTCTGCTTGAAATTCTGCCATTTCCACTCATGCAGAATGCATGCTAGCATCAGAAGAATCAGCTTTATCAATTGGAGATTAACGAACAGTGACTTTTGATGAATCCTGGCCATCATCCGGTGTTTTGGCATATTGAAGCATGGATACAGCAAATGTTTTGAGTGACTTAATTCTCTTTTGCTTTCCTTTGCTGCCATCCACTTGGCCTCTTTGATTTATGCACTCCATGTGGCAAACTAATTACAACAAATTTGTAGCTAAAACACCAGAAAATTTGACAAAATTAGCGACTATAAAAACACATCAGGTTAATAGGCAGGAGATGGATAAAACTTTAATGAAACAGACAGGCAAAGTCCAAAAACATGTGGCAAAGGCAAAGTCAAAAAACAGGCACAGGTCAAAACACTACAGTAAACAAATGAGATCAACAAGGCTTAGACTAAGGCTATGACAAGAACAAAGACAAAAGCAGGACGCCAGGCATAAAGCACTAACGCTTACGCTAATGCACTAACACTTCTCAAAGAAACTACACAAACAAGGGAACTAAAATAATGTGACTCAAAAAACATGTGCTAAGAATTAAGAACATGAAGTGCAAGGGCTGATGGGAAGTGTAGTTCAGGTGGTCAGCGTAATCAAAGTCCCAAGAGCGTGCGAGCGCCATCCGGCGCTGACGTGACAACACCAGCAGCAACAAAAACAACCATGTGTGCTTGTAGCATGTGCAGGTCAAACGAGATTCGAAGCGTCACTGTAATCGGGTATAATGGCAGGTCTGACTGGAGCACATTAGAAGGTTCAAAAAGCAAATCAGCCTAGAGTTTTAGCCTTGATACTTGTGTTCTGGGCTTATGAAAAATGTTTTTGTTATTATAATTAACTACAGGGATATATTTTATAAAAACTAATACATTCCTGCTGAAACACTTCACAAGAATGTTAAAGACAGTCATTTTGGTGTTACCCTCTCTGATGGTATCACACAGTGTGGTCCACACCCCCTGCACTCCTTAGTAATGCCACTGCCGTGAACCACAAAAACCCCAACATTGCTGCGACTGATACTCTCATATTAACACAACACACTAGATTAACTGCCACCACTGAAATACTTTGTCAGTAGGGGTCTTATATGGTCCCTTTACACTAATGGACGAGGTTGGAAGGGAATGATACATGTGTATTGCAACAAATGAGCTATAGTTAGTAATAGTACTCTCTGGGGCAAAAAAAATGACCAAATCATTCAAAGTGAGGACCCATTTCATGTTAATATATCTAACAGCTTCTTGACAGCCTTTCTATTATGTGTGGGAGGAAACTGAATGTTATAACATTGTACACATGGCCAGGGCATTCTCGCTTCTATAAAGCCTACATTATTTGGGGAGGGGAGGGGAAGGGGAGTGTTATCTTCTGTAATTTTGCATCCACAAAGTAATGAGCATCCACAAAGTTGCATCTACAACCCGCTCCAAAAGTACTGGAACAGCAAGGCCAATTCTTTTGTTATTGCTGTACGCTGAAAACATTTGAGTTTGAAAACAAAGCATGAATACCAGACGACAGATCATAATTTCAGCTTTCGTTTCCTGTTATTCACATGTAGATGTGTTAAACAACTTAGAACATGACACCTTTGTTGGAAGGCCACCCAATCGTTAGGTGAGCAAAAATATTGGAACAGACAGTCTTAATGTGAATTCCCTTTAATTAAACCTCCATACTTAGTTATTGCTCTTAAAATGGGTAGGTTTTTTTTTTTAGTTTAATGGGATTTAGCTTTGTGATTAGATTTGTGTTGGAGCACTGCTGAGTTCACGAGGTAGACTATGTTTGTGATGTAACTAAGCTAGTCTGAGTCAGTGATGTGTAATTTGCCAATGAGGTGGCTCTTTTAGGTGAACGTGGAAGGGACAGTCAGGTCAAAGTCTAAAATTTAACCATTGATACAGCTGTTCTAAACATGCAGAGATGTCTCACTGGGCTCTGTAGCAAGATTACACAGGTTGAATATTGAGGAAACCCCCCCTGATTACACATCTTGGACGTGGACATAAAAATTGAAAAACCACAAGGTGGATATTCAGGTGGGAAGGAAATTGGGGAGAGACGGGGGAAATGGGGACCGGTGCTCACTAGACAATGGTATCTTCAGGGATGCCAGATAGCTAGGTGGCTTTCGTTAATAAGCAGTCACTTTGCTAAATAAGTAAATAATTGCGACAGAGTGAATGGATTGCTCAAACAACAGAAATGACTCAGCCTATGAGGATTTATTTTGAGTTACTTTTGCACAGTGCCATCCAGCTGTATATATTTGAGCCAGAATTACACAGATGAAGAACTGTGACAGCAAGAAAAGCAGCAGGGGGCAAGTAGAGGACAGCTGTAGGTATTTTACACTGTGCCGAACAACTGAAGTTAACAACAACACAAGTAGCTACCATAATGTTAGCTAGCAAAATTACATTATCTGCTTTTGTGTTAACAGCCTTAGCCATTACTACTCGGTACATGAGTGAGGAAAAGTATTTGCTAGTGGACATTTTTTAATTCTCCTCCCTCAGTTTGGCTCCTTTTGTTCTGGGTGTGAAGCTTCTCTGCTTCTCCATTTTGTACTAAATACCGAATCAGCATTTCCTCTAGCATGTTCTTTAGCAGAAGACCCAGTCACTCGACTTGCAAATCCCTTTTATAGTTCTTCAGTTTGAAGTGCTGGCTGCACACTTGTTTTTTTCCAGCAGTGCACAGACTGCTTTATTGTTTGAAAAACAGAAAGAGATATACATGCAACCTGGTTAGAAAAAGACATAATTAGGCTAGCAAGTGAGCTACTTGGTTATAGGGTATCCCTCTGGAATATTATTTAGCAACTGGGTTGACGTTAACCAAAATGTCATCCACATATTATAGTTTTTCCCCACACACAAAAAATGGAACTATACACACAATTCTGAAAACATGAAGCTCATGTATCAACAATGTGACTCCAAACTGCTAAACTCTAAGCACAATTCCATTGGTCTCACTCAATTTTCATTGTAAATCAAAGTTTTGCAAATCTCTGTACACAAATTTCATCATTTAGCACATTTTGTTCACCTAGAAACACTGGCCTTCAAAATGAAACACCCTGACTACCTATTAGTCTCACTCATTGAGTGAGTGCAAACTCATCTGGAAGAACAATTCAATCATGAGTATAAAAGAGGCCTCAAGTAACTTATACAGGTGTTAGGCAAAACAATGGAGCAGCAAATACACAGAGGAAGAGGAAACGTGAGAGTAAGAGGCGGCCTAGTAGGCAAAAGAGGCGATCCAGGACAAGGAGGAAGAAGAGGAAGGCAAAGGCGGGTCAATACTTCCAAGATAATATGTGCAACTTTGGTGGAACATGAAATTAATTATGGTAACCATGACTGAAGCTAGGCAGCAA
This sequence comes from Notoglanidium macrostoma, assembly GCA_030068235.1. NCBI lineage: Eukaryota > Metazoa > Chordata > Actinopteri > Siluriformes > Auchenoglanididae > Notoglanidium > Notoglanidium macrostoma. The sequence continues at coordinate 19,690,779 of JAQQZR010000038.1, read as the reverse complement.
GTCCAGCCAAATTTGAGGCGCTTCACAGTAGCCTCAGTTATCTGGGCCTTTAAAGAAGAGAATGGGTAAGTAACCACTTGAGAAGATTTACAGTACTCTCTACAGTAATTAAAGTATACCATAACTTTATGGTCTCTATGGCTACCTACAGTGTTCACAGAAATGTACAGCGTACAGTTTATATAGTATAATGTTTTGTCTTATGTTTATGTAGCTATAAAGTTAAATCTCTATCCTGTAATGTGTGTATATACTTTTCACAGAACAGAAAGATGGACAGCAAGAGGTGGCAGAGGCCGGAAATTCACAGATGAGCAAGAGACCATCATAATCAACATGATTTTGGAAAATAATGCTGTCACTCTGAGGGAAATCAGAGACAGAGTCCTAGAAGACGATGTGCATTTCGCAAACATTGACCAGGTCAGCCTGTCCACAATCAACTGTGTCTTGAATCAACACCAGTTGAGGATGAAACAGGTATATTGTGTTCTATTTGAGCCCAACTCTGACGGAGTGAAGAAGCAATGATACCAATATGTGTATGTGAGTACAGCATCCTCCTAGCATTCGGTATAAACATGTCACTATATACCTCCGTGTTCCTGTATGTAGGCCTTTTATCTGATGTGCTCATTCTCCCTTTGTCAGAAAGTACTTGAACTTGATGCCAGTGCTGTTCTCTATGAATATATCTTCATTGATGAGGCAGGGTTCAACCTGCAGAAGACCACAGAGGCAGGGAAGGAACATCGTTGGCAACTGTGCCATTGTCAATGTCCCTGCGCAGCATGGTGGAAATGTCACCATGTGTGCTGCTATTGGTCAGCATGGGGTCATACATCACTATGCACATCTTGGTCCCTATAACACTCCCTGTTTGCTAACATTCCTTGACAAACATAAAATGTCCTCATCCTCCCACAGGAAGAGGAACCAGAGCAGCCCCCCAGGAAGAACATCGCAGCCGATGAGGATGAGGTCTTCTGGCCTGACCAGGATCAGAGGCAGGATGTAAAGTAATCTGTTTCATTGCATTTTGCAATTTTTTTGGTCACCTCAGCTGAACACTTTTTCTTGCAGTAATGAATAAATATTTCTTTTGTTACGTTTTTGTATCTGTGCACTGATTTTCTTTGTAGTGTTTCTCATTGTACTTGCATTACATAGGTGAAATTACTGAGTTTTGCTACATATTATGTGAAATAGGTAACACATATACATGTAGTACTGTAAATGCGATTTCAGGAGAAAATAAAACCCCTACACTTCACCAAAATGAGGAAAAGGAAGCTTGTAACACACTTGTATGCATTTGAATATGTAACATGGCCTCATGAACAATTTGATAGAAATGTGTTGAATGTTTGGGGAAAAACTGTATTATGGATTAGCACTAAAAGACAGGGAGTGCTATTCGGCTACACTAACACAGTCAAATAGTGTATCTCTATAAAATCTTTATGGCTTGGCATCCTGTCAGAAGCTAAATGATCTAAAGTGGTGATCTTGTTTACAATGACTGGACATACACCCATATCTCATAGGAAATCTGAGCATGTATAGTAGATGTAAACATTCAGCTCTTTTGATGCTCTCAACCGTTTTGTCTGTTGGCACCATCGACTGTATAAATAATGGACAACGCATCGTCTCAAAAAAGTGAAGCCACCACAGGTCTAGTGCCCCTGCTGGCTGGCTGCAGTACAATTTTTAGCCCTACCCATCGCCATGTGTTTCAGTGTCTTTCCATCTACAGTGTCTGATTGGAACAGTTAACTTTCCCTATGCTGATATCTGCACAGTAAAAACAATTATACCCCAGAAATTAGTTTTTAAAACACTCTTCTACTTTAAATTAAGAAGGAGTGGCTTCACTTGACTGACAGCCTTCGTGGAAGAGACCAGCTAACTTCACCACACAATTTACAATAATATTCCTAATATTTGGAACTGTTCTGCACACATGCACGAATATAAACTGTTAGCCATTTCTATTAAAAAACGTTTGAAACATCGTGAGGTTTCATAGGTAAAAGTCAGTGTAATCGCACTAGCCACTTTGCCACATATCCAAAGTCCTTATAACAATTATAAAATCTCTGATATAGCCTCCACCCTGCCAGCCAACTATCAAAATCTGTGCAAAAGCCATTTGTTTGTCGGTGAACACACACTACCAATGACATTAGGATGGATTTTATTAGTAGTTATTTAGTTTTAGTTTGCTTGGAATAGCCATGCATCCCAAATAACAAGTTTATCTCACCCTAGTGAGCTCACTATGACTCATTTCATGTTAGTCACATCCATCAGTCAGCGAATTTCCAGTTCATATGATAAATGCCCTTCCTAGATGCAGCCATATTAATGAAATATCTCCAGCTAAAGCAATTTAAGCTCTCTGGATAGATGTAAGAAAGAGAATTTGAGAATGTGACCATATTTGTCTGACCATTTCTAACAGAGAAAGGGGCGGGGCTACCAAAGCAGTGACTTTGCCTCTATGGAATTCTATAGAATGGGAGTGAATGGGACACCGTCCATTTTTCATACAGTTGATGGTTGGCACGTTATGTTTTCCTTTATGATTACAACACAGAAAGCTTAGGTGCTGCCCAAACTTTTGTAAGCTGAACAAACATAGATAGCTAAATGTTTCCATTATAGATAAATCCTCTGTCAGTACATGATTGTGAGTTACATAGGTTTGTTAAAGCAATATAAATTAGGCTTGTTAGTTAACTAGTAAGTTGAGCATATTTACATTTTTGGTTAGCATGCCAATTTTATTGATATAATAGGTAGTTTCTAAGCTAAGATAATTTTATAATGTAAAGCTCTTTGTACCACCTGGCTTGAAACGTGCTATACAAATAAAGTTATTAAAATATTATTATTATTTAATCCAAATGCATTCAGGGAAACCTCTTATAAACATCTGAGCCCAACATTACCCTGTTGAAAATCCAGTTTAGCCTGACCGGTTGAGGTCAAAACAGATTGAGCTGTTCAAGCTGGTAAATCATACTCAGTTTACTAAGAAACTAACACAACAGTAAGGCAATTAGAAAATCTCATGCTTGTACAGTGGATGTAAAAAGTCTACATACCCCTGCTAAAATGGCAGATTATTTTGATGTAAAAGCCAAGTTAAATCATGTCAGAACCTTTTCTACCTTTATTGTGAAATTGCAACCTGGTGAAAAATAATAAGGGGAAAAAAAAAAAAAGTGTGTAATGACCTGGATTCCTATGTGCGCACACCCCTTTACTAATACTTAGATGGAGCACTTTTAGATTTTATCATTTATCATTCAATCTTTTTAGGTAAGAGTCAATCAGTTTGGTGCATCTCGACTTAGCGATGCCATTCTTTCGTGCAAAAGCATTCGAATTGTCAAACTGGCTGGCCATCTCCTGCACACAGCCATCTTCAGCTCAACTCACAGATTTTCAATTGAATGTAGATATGGATTCTGGCTGGGCCACTGGAAAACCTTGATCTTGTTTTGGTGATGCCGTTCCTTTGTTGATTTGTAGCTGTACTTCAGGTCATTGTGATGCTGAAAGGTGACATTTCTCTGCCTTTTAGCAGAAGCCTTAAGGTTTTGTGCCAAAATTGACTGGTATTTGGAGCTATTCATCATCCCCTCCACCCTGATTAAAGACCCAGTTCCAGCTGAAGAACAGCAGCGACAAAACATGATGCTGCTGCCTCCATGCTTCACCATGGGGATGGCATTCTTTTGATTTGTTGAGGTTTTTTTTTGCATCAAACATATCTTTTGACATTATCATCACATTTTGGTTTCATTTACATTTTACACAGCATCCCAACTTTCTTTTAAATGGGGTTGTATTTTCGCCAGTCTACTTTTGTGGGTTTCCTTGAAGCTTTCAGTGACTGCCGTAATGAGAGAGAGACAGAGACCGAAACAGAGAAAGAGGAAGAGAGAGGAAGAGTGAATGGGTGGCATAGCTGGTGGAGCATGCAACACACACACACTTGAATGTTGAATGCGGTGAAAGCCACAAACTAGTGATGGCCCCTTTTCTGTTTGTTTGTTCTTTTTGGTTGAGTTTTTGAAAGCATGCTGAAACGCGCGGTGAGAATAAGCATGAGTGCGTAGCTCTACTGAAATTCTGAAATTCTGCTTGCCTCCTGGGTCTTCCTTTACACCCATACACACAGAGTTCTACAACAAACTTTCAACAAAAAAAAAAAAAAGAAAAAAGAAAGAAAAATCAGTAATGCTGCAGGTCTGCTCTACAATAAAGCACTGTGCTGATCAACTGGCACCAATCTTCACAGACCTATTTAATGAATCACTGGATTTATGTATTATTCCAGCCTGTGAATAAGTAAAACAATACATAAATCCATCCCTTCCCAGAATCCCCTGTGCCAAGTACTGTCACCATTTTTGATGGCAGTGATAATTCAAAATCAACCCGCAACAATCCGATGACATCCTAGTTCTAAAATTGTGAAGTGAAAATTCAAATATTTTGTCAAAGTATCTATGTTTTAAATTCTTTTTGCCAATCCATTCCATTTTTATTTGGTTATTTTGTATGTAATAAACCTGAACAGACCTCACCCGTGAGACGGCCACGAAGGAAAGAAAAGATAAGGAATATTTAGTTCAAAGCTTCTATATATGAAACATGAAAGAAGAAAATGTTCGAGATGGGTTTTGAATGGATCACTAACAGTGAATTTGCATGGGGGCAAATAAAAAAAAAAAAGGCAGTTTTGCTACACAGAGAGCTAGCAGCTAGCGGTCACATGCTTTCAAAACAAAAACAATGCACTGCATTCTGGGAAGGAGAGGCGGCCCTTTAACATTTGCTTTGATGAAGTTGTTTGAGCACCTCATCCTGGCATACGTGAAAAAATTGGCAGATGGTCTGCTCGACCCCTCGAAGAGGCCTTCATTAAATCCACCAACATCTGGATACTCCTGGGGCTTATGCAAGGATTATGTTTGTGGACTTCAGTTCTTCCTTTAACACGATCATTCCAGTGCTGCTAGAAAACAAGCTGGCCTCCTCCAACTTGTATACATGTTACAAACTTTTTCACAAACAGGAAGCAGTGTGTGAGGCTGGGAGGTCACAAGTCTGGCCTCCTAACCCTCAATTACTGGGGATCCACAGGGGTGTGTGCTTTCTCCTTTGTGCTTCTCATTATACCCAAACAGCTGCATCTCTTGTAACCTATCTGTTAAACTCATTAAGTTTGCAGATGACAGCACCCTGATATGCCTCATTTCCAACAACAAGACATGAACACCTACCATCCTGGTGCAGCCAAAGCAACCTGGGCCTCAATACAGACAAAACACAGGAGAGGATCATTGACTTTAGGAGGAAAATGACATTACACTTTACAACGAACATAAGAATCTTGGTTGTCAACATAGGAGTTCAAATTTTTGGGCACTCTTCTGTCATGGAACATGAAATAGGAAGACATCTCTTCTATTAAAAAGGGCCCAGCAGCAACTTCTCTTCCTGCTTCCTTTTTCTCTTCTCTTTTCTTGGACATCTTCCTTACAGAAACAATCCAAGGCGATCCAATCCAATGCAGGGTACCAGGAAAAAAACTATACATACATTATTACATAATTATATATTTAATTATAAGGCGGCACGGTCGTGCAGTGGTTAGCACTGTCGCATCACAGCAAGAGGGTCCTGGGTTCGATCCCCGGATCAGGGTTAGGGTCAGGGTGCCATTCTGTGTGGAGTTTGCATGCGTGGGTTTCCTCCGGGTGCTCCGGTTTCCTCCCACAGTCCAAAGACATGCAGATTA
>JAQQZR010000038.1:19670051-19684858 GCA_030068235.1 Notoglanidium macrostoma | reverse complement strand
ACAACAGTCCATCATTACTTTAAGACATGAAGTATCTTTTAAGTAATAAAAATAAAGAAAAAAACATTGAATTAGAAGGTGTGTCCAAACTTTTGACATACATGTATATAATGAGTACAGATATACTGTACATGTTGTGTACATTTTATTACTCCCATGGATCATGCAGTATATCTACAGCTAAAAGTTACTTTCTTGCTGTAACGAGGCTTTAGGTATGTGTAAGTTTCTACGTCGGAGTGTAAATACAACATCAGTATTGTCTGGTCAGGGCCACCTGTGTTGTGTTCATCCTGTGTACGTTCTGGACGATGATTGGCTAGCAGATAGGACCTTATACAACTAAGTTTATTTGTGAGTTTGGAGACATGCCTCTCAATTTTTCAAACATAAAAAAAAAAAATCATTTCAATTTGAGTTTCATTTCAATTATTTTGCAGGAAAAAAGTTAGTAAAAAAAACACTTGATTTCAAGCATTTTGCTGCACTTCCTAAGCCTAACCTTGTGTTTTATGTGGCACAATGTATTTACGTTTCTAATCACACATTTAAAAAGTGACATTTGTAAAATATTTGCTAAAGACTGAAAAAGAAACATTTACTCCTATACACGTACAGTAATATAATGAAATATTGCACTTCTAGTGAGTCTTATACCCCATTACTACAACCTTCAGAATGTGAAATCTCAATTTCTGGATTTTTATAGCATCATTTTTTTTTATAAATGTAGTTTGATTTTAATACTGGATTTCTTCCATAAGACTTTTGTGTAATAGTACACTAAGAGCCTTGCATCCCACTTTACAAAATCCATACCGTGTCCTAACACTGCAATAGATTCGATATCCTGAGAATCTTGGTAGAATCTTACATAGTTGACCATGTCGTGCATTTTTAGACGGTCCCTTACTGACTCCTTTACTATAAAGCTCTGGTGACCTGCGTTTCTGAAAGGTGGGTTTCAGTGGGCTTTAAGAGGAGAAAATATAAAAATATATTAAATTCTGCTTGGTTCTCTGTCCACTCCGGAGTAATAAAATACATACTTTGTTCTTTTTGTGTGTTTATTTTTCGAGAAATAGAAGCAAGAATCTCAAATGTGCAGTGAAAGTCCTAATATAAAACCAACTTTAGCATGGTGCATTACAGTGGCCCCAAAATCTGCATTGTGATCCTGTCCAGGAGATACTGATCGTATAGGAACTGGTGCCTTTTTGCCCCAGGTTTTGGTACCCATCCCTCCAGCTGGTATTTTTGTCTCTGCTGCATTGCATTGGCATATAGTAACAGAGTGACTGGATATCTTTGCAAAGAGGAAGTGATCAGTGAGGTCAAGCAGGTTTGCTCATGAACTGCCAGAGAGAAAGAGACTCGGATTCAGAGAGACAGACGCCAGTGCACTCTTGGGACAGGAGCAAGCGGGGACAGGATTATTTACTCACTGTGTTTGGAGTCCAAGGAGAGAATAAATTGCTATTGATTTCCGGCCCCTTTGCAGTTAAGTGTCTTTCCTGCCTTTGGAGTGACTGTGGGCGAAGAATAATTTCCCTTAATATGTACTCACATTTATCTCCGGCCTTTTTCTCCGAGTGCATACCAGGTGCTAGTTGGTATTCAGCCGTGCGAAGTGGAGTGTAAACTGAAGTCGGTGTTTCCTCTTTAAAGTGATGGCTCAGAGGTTGAGGACAGGTGAGAGGAAGCTGTCCTGTGTAGAACCAGGCAGTGTTGGGGATTTGAAATGCAGAGAAGAGAGGAACCTTACTGGAAGTGAAGAAGCCATTTTATTGTAAGGAGGTATTAGAGGGGAGTGATTTCTGTACAGCAATGGTCTAACGGTCTATTAAACATGACAGGATTGGTGTGAGGTAGAGACTTGGGATCAAAGAGTCTGCTTGATAAATGAGCACTAAGCTTCAGTCTTCACTGGGCTAGAAACTTTCATACGAGACACCGTTAATGTTATGTATATATCACATGTCAGTATGAGCCATTTAAGCATTTCTGAGTTCAGCAGCTATTTGACAAAGTGGAAAAAAAGAGGCGCTTTAGAGAAAAGTTACTTGTCATTCCTGCTAGCTGATAACGAAGGAATTCAACAATCATTTTTATTCATACATCAATATTCAACAGCACCTTTGCTCCTTTATCTATCTGAAGCTTGATATGTCTTTTCAGTCATTTTTCCGTTTTCTGGGTTCACCTGAGGCACACAAAAAAGGAGACCTTGAGAAATCGGGGCTTTGGCGCGTGCTGGCAGAAAGGAAATTGGTGTGTCAATCATGAGTTTTCATATCTCCAAGCAAGCTGTCATGAGAATGAGAGAAATTGATGGAGAAGGGGAAATAGGGGGAAAATGGCAATGAATGAAGAACTGTGGAGAAATGGAGTGAAAGGAACAGATACTCCACTAGACGAGGTGAGTCCTGCTGCCTAATTACAGCAGAAGACATCCCAGCCTTCTGTAACATAGAGCAAGATAATGACTGTATTACTGTCGGTTAAAACCACCGATAGAGTTTCTCTTTTTTGGGGCAGTTTTTAGTGACCTCGATGGGTATAAAAGGTCACACCAGTCACAGATGATTGCACATTTTCCACTGCAAAATGTATTCAAATTGATTCTAAGAAAACAAAACAAAACCATTAACCTTAAAGTAAAATCTTTTTAACAAACCCACGTGGCACCCCTAGAAATGTGTGTACAAATAGTCAAGAAAATATTCCATTTTATTTGTGTAGCGCTTTTAACACAAATCTATAAATGTGTGTGTATGCGTACATCTCCCTAACAAGCAAGCCTGTGGTGACGGTGGCAAGGAAAAACTCCCTGAGACGACATGAGGAAGAAACCTTGAGAGGATCCAGACTCAAAAGGGGACCCATCCCCACTTGGGTGAAATGCCTTCAGCATGAAGTCCCTTCTAGAACTGTGTGTTATCTCTCCGGTCACAGAGACGGACCACAGAGAGAGAGAGAGAGATTGTTAATTATGCTCGTTACATACTGGTTAAGGACAGTGTATGTTGTGTGCTGAGTGCAAGCAGGAACTCTGGCAAGACTATCTGTGACAGCATAACTAAAAAGGAGAGCCAGAAGGTGACCGACATAAAGCGACCAGCTACTCCACAGTCAACAAACCTCAGCGAACACAGGAGAGTGGAGGGGCAACAGTATCCAAACATCCAAGTTTACCAAAGCACTTTATGCCCTCGAGATCTATTCCTTTGCCTAATAACAAGCTATTAACAAAATGCTTGACTAAACAAATGTGTTTTTTAGCCTAGATTTAAATTCCGTCTTGAACACTAATTGGAAGGCTGTGTAAGAGTAAGATCCGCCCCCTGCTGTAGCCTTCACTATTCAAGGTTCCAATAAATAGCCTGCACCTTTTGAGCTAAGTACAAGTGGCAGATCACAAAAGACCAGTGCTTTAAATGTCAATAACAGTATTTTATAATCAATGCAAAATGTGATTGGGAGCCAATGCGTTGTAGATAAGAAGGGGTGATGTGGTCATAACTTCTTGTTCTAGTAAGGACCGTTGCTGCTGCATTCTGGATTACCTGAAGCGTGTTTATTCACCTATTGTACTGGAACATCCAGTCATTCCAATAATTCCAATAATAATGATTGGAATTGGAATAATTATTCCAATTTCTGATCCAGGACATTACAGTAATCTAACCTAGCGGTAACAAAAGCTTGAACAATTTTGATGTATCGTTCGGTGACGACATATTCCTTATCTTAGCGTAGATGAAAGAAGGCTGTGCTAGTAAAATTATCTACATGAGCTTCAAATGAGAGACTGGAGTCAATAATCACACCAAGGTGTTTTACTTCTGCTCACAGTGAAACAGAAAGGCCATCCAGAGTTACTATGCAGTCGGAAAACGTACATCTAGCTGCATGTTGTTCTAGTAGTATTACTTCTGTCTTATTCTGTCTTAAGTAGAAGGAAGTTAGTAAGCATCCGCTGTTTAATGTTCTTTACACAATCCTCAGTTTTTATTAATCTGGTGTCTCTCATCTGGCTTTGCTGAAACATGCAACTGTATTTCATCAGCATAACCGTGGAAACTAATACCGTGTTTATGAATAATATTACCCAGATGTAGCATAAATTAAGAAAAAAAGCTGTGGGCCTTAAATAGATCCAGATCCAAACTGTACCTTATTGTCTGTAGAGGAGTCACCATTTATATCCACAAACTGAATGATCAGTCAAATAAAACCTGAGCCATGAGAGGGCCGTTCCCTTAACTCCAATAACATTGCCTAAGCCGTCAAGGAGAACAGCATGAGCAATGGTGTAAAAAGCTGCACGAAGCTCTAATAATACAAGCAAGGAGACCCAACCCTGATCGGAAGACAGTAGTAGGTCATTTACCACTTTAACAAGTTCCGTCTCTGTGCTATGGTGAGGCCTAAATCCTGACTAATACATTTCATAAATGTTATTCTTATGTAGGTATGAATATAACTGCTGTCCTTTGCTGTCTTGACTCTACACAATGGATAGGCGTCACTACTTATTAAATTGCGGCCGCACCAGATTTATGCCTTTGTCCTGTTTTAGTGCACATCTAGAAAAGAAACTGGCTAGCACTCCTGTCACCCCATGCACTTTGTCCAAAATCACACTTGCAAGAAAGTGATCACACGATCAGTTAATGTACAATCTAAAACCCCGGGTGTTCAGCAAAGTGCAGAGTAGGATGTGGTGTGTCACTATTTAATATTTTCCTCTAGTATTGGCAATCATAATTTTTTTTGCATGCTATGATGAGTATTTTGTCTTGATATTTGGGCAGTTGATTCATTTCATTTCCTTTCATACCAGTAATTGTATACTTTGGCGATGCTCAAATTTAAAAATGTCTACAAACAAGATAAGTGATCATCTTTCTTTACGTTTATAAACACTATTATTATGTACAGTATGGTGTGAACTACAGCGTGCTCATGCGCTTATGTTACTTTTGTAATAATTTTAGGAAGTTAAGCTGGTTGCTTATAAATCCAAAGATTGTTGTTAAATCAATGCGTATGCTTAATTATTTGAACTGCTAGCGGGTAGCCGAACCATCGTCTGACATAGCCTAGGGTGTTTTGGGATTTATTTTGGTAGAATTCTGGTTTTTCTCTCTATCTGCCTCTCTACCTCTGCTTAAGGAGTCATACTTCTGTTCATTTTTATAGATAAATGGGCCATCCTGTGTAGGAAATGACAGGATATTTTAGATTGCTTATCAACTTGACAAGATTGGAATCAAGGTTGTAATGATATAGGCATTTTGGGTGACAGGATATTTAATATTTGGCTGAACTATTCATTTAATGGTGTAATTGTGGAACTAGAGTACTCTAGGCACTAATAATAAAACTGCGGTGGCTGCTGCTACAGATGAGTGACAGATTAAAGGAAAAATGTTGGTCTGTTTTGCTGGCATGGTTTGGCCCCACGTGTTCCTTGGAGATAAGGGTCGGTGCAAATACATACAAAGTTATTCTGACCACTTTTATTAGAGGATTAAGCAGTTCTAGAAATTACAGTGATGCTTGAACGTTTGTGAAGCCTGTAGAATTTTCTTTATTTCTGCATAAATGTGACCTAAAACATCATCAGATGTTCAGACAGGTACTAAAGGTAGGTAACGAGAACCCAATTAAACAAACGAGACACAAATATCATACTTGGCCATTTATTTATTCAGGAAAATTATCCAATGTTACATATCTTTTTTTTTTTTTATCTACTTGCGTGAAACTCTTAGCTCATATTTATGCAGAAATATAGAAAATTCTAACAAGTTTACAAACTTTCAAGCACCGCTGTCTATGCTATGGCATTCACAGCCACTAGACCCACAGTCCAGTTGAACACTTATTGGAGATTTTGGAGTTGCATCTTAGACTGTGCACCCAATACCATCAACACCAGCTGAGGGAAAATCTTTTGGAGAAATAGTGTTCATCCCTCCAATACAGCTGTAGAGACTTGTAGAATCTATGTACTTAAGTGTATTGAAGCTGTTCTGGCAGATTGTAGTACCCTGACACCATACTCATGTGCTCTATGCTGGTTTTTTCCTTTGTAACTTATGTGTAGCTGTGCATCAAAGTGAGTGTGAGAGTGTGAGAGTGTGAGAGTGTGAGAGTGTGAGAGAGAGCATGCACATCAGAGTATGCCCATTCTGCTTTTTGACTGCACCCTGAGGACCCCAATCCCATTCTCCCACCACCTAACTTTGATCCATTTTCCCTGAATTAATGTTTTATTGTTTAGTCAATGATTAGACCCGCAAATAATTTCACGGTTCGGCTGCACCAGCGAGTGAATAGCCACCTGAAATGCATAGTGCGCTTTCTGCAAATGCCTTGCCTTATAATTAAAACCTGAGCATGGGGTCTGGAAAACAAATTTTGCCTGAAATTGGAATTGGTTACACAGTCTCTCATGCATATATGCGTGAGACATGGGGAAGAGGAACCGCAGGACACAGGTGCAATGGCTGCTGAAAAATAGTGGGAAATGGGAAACAAATCAACTGGATCTTAAAGATTAGGGAAACTGATTCAGCTCTCAGAGTGAGATATGACCTTTTAGTTAGCAGTGCCTAGCAAAGCATTTCCTAGGTGGCTTATATACAGGCATCCATCCTTTTTGCGTGCGGAAATGCAGTGAAGGAAGGTTATTTATACATCAGCAAATTTTGTTAGATGGTGCCATAAATTGCTTTTATAATGCGTTTCAGGGTTAGAGATTCATTAGTGCTGCAATTAGAGCTGCATTTAGAAAGACCACAAAATAATGCTCATAAAATGCTAAGTCTAGCTACATTAAATCTGACATTTTATCTGTCTCTGTCTTTCAACACTTTCTCTTCATAAGGTTTATGAAATGTAATTTTGCTATGTGGTTGGGTAGGTATGGAAGCTCGTGTGAAATATGCTCATTCCCTCATGTCTTAGCCATGAAGGTTGAGGATTCTTCTATAATATTATTATGAAAACAAGATGCAATTGATTTCTAAAATGCAATAAGGGTATATACATATGGAATGGATTTTCCTATTTGTTTATAGAGGTATCGGATTTGCAAGGTACTGGGACAGGTGACTTGTAATAAATCTGGCAACATGTGAGTATATGTATAATATGTGAGTGGTTTTTTTTGCCCCAGGGTGAAGGATGGTTCGGCCCAAGGTGGGTTTGGAGTGAAACGAAAGATGCAGAAAAGAACCTAATCCTCACTGTTAAGTATGCAGGAGGATGTGTGACGTTATGTTTTTTATTTCCTTCCAAAGGCCATGAAAACCTTGTTCGGTTACATGGCGTCATGTGCTCAATGAACTACCAAGAGATGGTAAATAAAAATCTGGCTGCCCCTGCCAAGGAGCTGTAACTAGATTGGATATTCCAGCAAGGCAAACAAAACCCCAAATCCATACAAAAATGGTTCAGCGAGCACAGAATCTTGACATCCCAGTTCTCTGACATAAAGTCCAGTGAAAACCTGTGGGGTTGAAGAAGGTGAAGAGGAGAGTCCACAAGAGACGGCCTAGACCTGTGGAAGATCTGGAGAGACTCCATGAATACAGATTCCTTGATCTGTATTCTTCAATATTATCAAACCTTATAGGAGATGACCCAGTGCTATTGTTTTTCCAAAAGGAGGTTGCATATAGTACTAAATGCAAGCCTGACAAGCACTGACACACAGATTACAATTACAATATTAAAATATTCAGAAATGAAAATATTCATCATTTGGCAGAATAGGAGAGTTAGGAGACAAATATGTTTTCATTAGTGTATAATTACCTGTCACTACAAATCCTTGTTTTCTTAAGCTTAGAATGAGCCCTTTATATCTACATGGGCAGCAGGTCCTCTTTCACTGGGCTTCCATTGTTGTGCCGCTACAGTAGCTCAGAAGGGACAAACCTCTAGAGAGCGCCTTTTGCGTTTCACATTTTTTAAGCAGCAGCGTGAATCCAGATGGAAGCACTAGAGGGAAGAAGAAGAAGATGAAAGGAAGACAAGGAAGAGGAAAGGAGACGGATCAGTGTTTGATTGGGATTGGGAACCCAAATTTTGAAAAATGGAGGATCATACTTCTGATTTAGCTCGGAAAAAGCAAGCAAGAGTGGATAATAAATACTTGGAGGTACAATACAGGCAACTGTATGTGCTAATGCACACTTTGTAAGGGTGGGGTGTTCAGGTCGTTGCAGTCAACTAAAGCCTACATAGTGGACCTTTAAATAGTAGGTATGCCAAAGAATAATGATGTCCACAGGAACAGTAAAGACTCTTCATTTTTTTTCCTCCCTCTCTTTCTTCAGTATGGTGGAGCACATGCTCTAGGGATGTGGTGTGTTCTGGCCAGCCATGTGTGCATGTACTGCTGTCTACCCAGTCTCAGGTGGGCTGGGCTCTAGGCTGAGAGCCACCATCCTGATGCTTAATTAGCATTGTTAATGACCCACCTCTCTGCCCAGTCTGAGTCTCTGATGGATTTTGACAGACAACACAGCACTCGTATCCAAAACCATCAGCCCCATTTGGTCTGCCTGGCAGTGTACTATCCCTGTAAAATACATCTCTATTCAACCTCATCTAGCAGAGAGTCAGTGTAGGCTTGAGGTCAGTAATGTTTCACTATACGGTATGAAGGACCCAATATAGTGATGAATGACCTTTCAAGGCTGTTGTTCTGAGTCTGACTAATGCTAAGTGCACAAAGCTCAAGTGGAAATCTGTGGCGCAGCTTCAATACCTTGTGGCTTTCTGACCTGGTTACATGTTTCAGCTTTTCTGTGCTAGAATGTGCGATCGCTTTGACTCCGCTTGAACCATGCAATAATAATGTGTTGCTGGTAGCCTTTTTCTGGGCCTACCTCTTTCACTCTCTATCCCAACACGAAGAGATTTTTATTTTCCTTTGCCCACTAACATAGCTTAGATTTGTCAACCTCGCCACCCCTAAGTCCCTGTTTCCTTTTATCCTTTCATTTTCTCTCCATGTATGCTGGTGAGACCTTTAAAGCCTATGAGCCATGTGATAAATCTACCTGTTAGACCTAGGAAATTTCCTCAGATCTGGAAAACGGCTGTTGTAACGTCCATTGGTACGGCTGGAGAACATGACCAAACTTGTAATCTGTCAAATTTACTAGCAATTTTAAACGTTCAGAAAACTAACATTCAGTATGAGCAGTAACCAAATCCCATATCCTCTAAAGTGATTTAAGTACGTGAAGGGATTCAGCAGAAATTGCTACATGCTGTCTTACTGAAATAATTAAAAGCCCATTAGATTCGAAGGTAAAGTGGGAGCAGTATTTCTGGACCTTAAAAATACATTTGGTACTGTCAGTAATAAAATGCTCATGAATAAACAACGATTACCTTTTCTCAAGGGGCCAAAAAAGTGGGTTAACTTTATTTATTTATTTTATTTTATTTTCCCATGCCCTCGCAGGTTTCCTCCAGTTTCTCTGGTTTACTCCCAGCTCCCAAAAATCATACCAGTAGGTGGCTTGGCCATGCTAAATTGCCCCAAATGTGAATGTGTGTACATGGTGCCTGCAATGGACTGGTGTCCCCTGTAGGGTGTATTCCTGCCTCGTTCCTAAGATCGGCTCTGAATCCGCTGCCAACCTGACCATAAAGTAGTTGCTGAAGACGAATGAATGACTGAACGTAATTTTTTTCTGTCACAGTGACATCTAGCAGGTTTTCCCAGGCACACAAACATACCATGATTTTATCACATGAATCATACGAGGTTAGGGTGTAGGGGTCAGGCTTCCCAGTTGACAATAAAATCTGTAAAGTCATTACACAAACAAGCTGTGGTGGAAACTTTTGGAAAGAAAAACTGAAGCAGACAGAAAGACTTTAATTACCCTCGTACGTGTACGGTCTCCCCTCCAGCAGAAAGCATAGAGAAGAGCGCACTTCCTCATTCTCATAAACTACCTCTATACCCAGAGTGTCTGCGCGCCATATGTGTGCGCCACATATGTTAGATCTCGGTTTGAACCGGTTCTTGTCGGTCTTGTCAACAATACCTGATGTCTTGTTTTTACCGTTCAGCGTGCTGGTTCATCAAGCTCAAGCACAGGATGTTCCACACTTATCATGGACACACACATCTCTGGATGTCATATGAACCTAACAACCTGCACAAACAACAGAGCATACTTACACTGCAGAGAAGCAATGATTACTACCAATATTAATAATTTTCCTCTACACAAGCTGAGATGGCATCATGGTACAATTTTACAGGATTATAATTTTTTCAGATTCGAAATAAAATTTTTCAGGAAATGATTTTAAGCGCATAAAACAGGGTTAAACTAGAAATACACTCACTCTCACACACACACACACACACACACTATTATGACAAAATTAGGAATTCGATACTGGTCACGTCTACAGCAGATTCTGTTCGGACATTCCATTATTTGTCCTTATTCTGAATTTAGCATTTTCCGATGATGACGTGGGATATGCCAATATTATTCGGGGTTTAGGAGACTTCTGATTTCGGATGTATACAGCACATTTGGATATCGGTTGAGGTTTTTACAGCAGTTCTCTGTGAGTTGTACACAAACCAACTAGACGTCAGTTTGCAAGGCTGGGGTAGAGACGCGTGCATGCAAACGGGAATATGAAAGGAATATTTCTTTTCATGAGTCATGTAAACAGCTCAGTAGGAATATTGTTTTTCCAGAACAGTAAAACCTAAAGCTATGGAATGCTCCACTGTCAGAAATAAAGTACAGACAAGTTTTTAATGCAAGACTGAAATACTGTCTTACGGAAAAAAACAAATTTGTGAACATTGAGCGGAGTGGGATGGGGGAACTACAGTAAGCTGCTCATTCCTGATGTTGAACTTTGCTCCTCAGGATTTATCGTGGTATTGATCTGTCAGATAATCCTCAACTGGCCGGAGAAGGCCTGACCTCCTTTCCTTTCCCCTGTCAGTGTGCACTGATGGATGGACCTTGTGTTTGACTCCAAACTCTGCCAACACATTTGAGCTGAAGCATGTCCAATCCTAAGCCATAAAGGATAGAGTACGGTCGTGGTAGAGGCTTATCAAAGTATTTGCTCTCCCCAGTGCTCAAACTGTTCTGGAATGCAGAAATCAATCTTTTTTTTACTGTTATGTGGAGGGAAATTGAAGGCTATGGGGTTGGCAGTATTTTAAGACGCTTTTCGCAGCGTTGTAGGCGGGTTTTATTGCTAATCAATGGCCACAGGACGGACACAGTCTCTAGGGAATCTGGCCTGCAATGTCAGCCAACATTCTGGAAGTGATCTCTTTGGGTTTTTTGAGCTCTAATGCAGCGCTGGCATGAAGTCACTTCCTCATCTCCAGCTACCAGTTACAGCGAAGTGCTTGCTTGATCAATATATTTAGGTTCTGTTTCAGTCAGTCTAACCTCCATCGGATTCCTTCTTCTGCATGTCGGCATGCCTGGGTAAGACCATCCAACAACGTGATGAAGACACAGTATTTGAAACAAATTTCCTCCTACGCATCAGCCCACATGTACGCCATATGGAGCTATCCGTGTAACGTTTGGAGATAGTCGATAGAGCTACACGTATCCTGTTCTGCAAAGCAGGAATAGAGTCCTATCCCCGGTCATCTCTTTTGCTACCATGATTTTTAAAATGTTTTTGTTTATGTCCTAGCACTGTTTCTGGAGAATGCTCCATGGCACCCACTAGCATTGAGTTGCTGCTAGCCTTGTTCGCTTCACTCACTGCGCTTTTGATGAATTCGCTACTACTACTCTGTGTTGTTGCCTAGCACTTATAGCACAGCTTCCCACTGCTCCGGGTATGTGTGCTCACTTTTCACTTGTGTGTGTACTGCCTGGATGGGTTAAATGCAGAGCCTAATTTCCCCTCTGGGATTAATACAATATCCCAAAGTCAAAAAAGAATTCTTCTGCCAGGGTCAGTTCCCTCAGCACAATTTCTGACACCAGTCCTTGCTGTCTTACCCACATGGAGCTAACGTGGTCAACTGACATACCTGCTAGTCTAACTGTAAAGAAACAATGGCTGGCACTGTTTAATTTACATTTCAGCAGATTAGTGGCATGTGTCAGTCTCCATACTCATCCATCCATCTATCCATCCATTTATCTGCCCAGCCATCCATTATATATACTGCTTATCTGTCAGTTTCCGCGGGAGGCAGGAGCCAGCTTCTACTGACTTCGGGTGAGAGTCGGGGTACACCATGGGCTGGTCACCAGTCTATATCAGGGCTAGCACAGAGACAGACAGCCATTCACACTCGCATTCACAACTATAGGCAGTTTAGAGTAGCCATTTAACCTAATCTGCATGTCTTTGGACTGTGGGAGGAAACCGAAGTGCCTGGAGGAAACCCACACAGGCATGGGGAGAACATGCAAACTCCAAACATAAAGGCCCCAGTCGACCAGCAGGTCCAATCCCCGAACCTTCTTGGTGTGCGCTAACCGCTGCACCATGTTGCGAAATGCCTAGTGTTTTCCTAGTTTTGCAGTCAAACCGAGTACTCCACTGGGCAGAGTATTTTGTTGTGTATCTGGGTTGTTTAGCCGCTGATTGCTCATTAGAATCCATTGTTGCAGTTTTTCTTCTGTGCATGAAATGAGCTTTAACTCAGCGGGCAGAATTGGCCAGTGCCACTGGGTGGAGCTGAATAGGATACTGAGCCGAGAGTTGCCGTTATCACTCTTTGCAACATGGCAGTGTTTTGTGAAACCAATTTTTATGTGTATGCCTTGAGTGTTAAAATGTAAGCTTTGCATTCATGACATGAGCGCATAACGAAGGCAGAAAATGGGTATGAACGGGTCTCCCTGACTATACCACGTTAGCGTGTTCACTAGATTCCCATACATCGTCATACATCACTCCATGACTGTTTTAGAGGCTCTTGGCATCCATGTGTACATGCCCAAGAAAGCATCCCTGAGATTCTTACCACCTCTAACGGTTATCTGGTCCTTTATTTCTGTTTCTTTCTCCTTCTTTTGTCTTCACCTTGCTGTTTCCAGCATTATTTTCCTGGTGCTTTTCAACACTTGCTGGGTGATCTCGCCCCAACATAAACACACAGCACAGTATAGTTCACCTCAGCTGTGCCTATCGTCTCTCTCCTCTATCTCCTAGTTGCTGCTCACTGAAAACACAGAGCCCTCTTTAATCAATCATCTCCAGGTGCATGCTCACCTTACCACTCATGCTCCCGACTCGGTCACAAACTGGCGCTCAACCACGCCCACGCCACCTCTATTTCCTGCCTGATGCGTCAGCAAGCTGCTCTGTCTACATATTACCACGTGCGTACGATGACGATGATTGATCAGGTCGCCTGCCACTTCATTCTTCTAGTCATTTGCTTGTCATGATGGGCTGTCCTCTTGATTTTGATTGGCAGCATTCTGCCTCATCGATCTTGCACCTTTCTGTTCTTTTTGCCTTCTTTGAATTATGATCATGGGATTTTATTTATAAATATAACAATTCGCATTGCTCGTTTTACCCTGCGTCCGATTTCACTAAAGCACTCCTATACACTTGAGAAGAAACGGTTTGTGGTCTGCTGTGATCTATTGCAAAGGCCGATGATGGCAATCAAAAATATGTCGTTATGCAGTTCTCACTAGGCCTGCAGAAAGAAATGATCACAATTAAATTGTGATCCCGTAGCATTTGCGTTCGCGTAACCATAAAACAGAATTTACAAATGCAGTGGTTAGCAACGTCACCTCACAACCAGAAGGTTCCGGGTTCGAGCCTGGTGGCCAACTGGGGTCTTTCAGTGTGGAGTTTGCATGTTCTCCCCATGTCTGCGTGGGTTCTCTCCAGGTGCAGTGGTTTCCTCCCACAGCCAAACAAATCATGCAGATTAGGCTAACTGGCTACTCTAAATATGCCCTAGGTGTGAATGTGAGAGTGAATGGATGTTTAGTCCTGCTATAGATTGGCGACCTGCCCAGGGTGTACCCCGCCTCTCGTCTGAATTCAGTTGGGACTGGCTCCAGCTTCCCCGCGACCCTGACGGATAAGCGCTATAGATCATGCATGGATGGACGGATGTTTGCAATGAATGAATGCAATGTGCTGTCTCTTTCCAAACATGTCTGTGAGACACATTTCTTATATAACTGCACTGACATACCGAGTGTGTTTGTCAAGACCGATTTTCACTTACAAGGTGGCTTATGAGTGACTAGTGGCAGAAGAGCAGTTTAATCTAAACGGATTGATGATGCAATAATTTGATCATATTGCCATGTGAAATGTCAGGGGGGGAAAAACAAAACTATCTGCCGTTAGTTTTTAACTACAACTGGATCTGCTGTTTTTATGCTGTTAAGTATTATATTAAATATTTTAACAGACACTTTCTAAAAGTCATGGAGACAAAACTGGGCATATCAATAGGTAGTGGCGAGACATCCCAGTGTCCCCATGTAAACTCCACCTGGGCTAGGATCCTTCTTAACTTTGAGTAGACACACTGCGCTTTAGGCCATAGAGGTGGACATTATAACAACATCATCAAAATTAGAAGTCATTTTTATGATGAGCAATCTTTATACTTACGGCATTTGACAGACGTCCTTATCCAGAGCGACGTACATAAGTGCTTCGAATGAAGTCTCTATCAGTAAATACATCCTGATACTGGTTCACTAGGACTCGGGCTAAGAATACCATCAGCCTAAGAACTCGGTTGGGAGGTAATATGCATTTTATCA
>JAQQZR010000038.1:19648139-19661555 GCA_030068235.1 Notoglanidium macrostoma | reverse complement strand
GAAGATGCTGGGATTGGCTCCAGCTTCCCCGCGACCCAGACGGATAAAGCGCTATAGATAATGGATGGATGGATAATATTGGTTGAGAAATCATAAGACTTAACAAACCAAAAGTTAAGTTGCTCGAGTGTGTGCTGACGTCCAAATGAAGCACGACTGTAAATTGATTGGGCAGTGAGAGAAACAAAACCGAACCAAAAAGAGACAAACACTTCTGATCACAGACCCCACTTCGAAAACCTTGGGTATAGATAATATATATCCAAGTCCACCTTATACCTTAATAATGCCCTGTCTTCGTTCTGCCCCTCAGAGACCACAACACATCACACTGAACACACAGTCACACGCTACAGCTATCAGACTGAAAAATTAATGGACTAGGAATGAAGCCAATCTGCGCACTATTCGATTGGTTTTTTTTTTTTTTTTTTTTGGATATCTTCAGTTCAATATCTGACCCAGTAGTTAACACTTTTAATTGAAGTAAACATCTTAAAACAAAGTAAACAGAGCAGAACTAATTGGTCCTTTATTTGTTCAGTGAGGTGGAGGAGATGCAGGAGAGTTGTCGTCTCTCGGCAGACTCCTTCTTCCTCTACGGATTACGAGGATTAATACCAGAATAAACAAGAGTTTGCAGTGATTTTTTTTTCTTTTCACATTTTGAAGATTCTATATGCTGTCCTTGGCACATGAAATAAATGATCACATGTCAGTAACTTATTAGGCATGTAACAGGAATCCTTTTTACCTATCTACTTACGCATGACTCATTTTTACTTATGTGGAGTTGTTCGTTCCTTTAGACTGAGTGAACCGGCTGCAATTGTGCAGCTGTGGAACGGAATAAGGACAGTATTTCCATTTCCAGAGATACCGGACCTATTACCTGTCACATTCAGTCAACAAGTCAGGATGGAGCACTGGTTGAAGTCAGCACAGACATGCACACACGTACACTCTCTAGTGGACAGAGTCAGAGGCAGTTATTTGTAGAGTGGCAGACATGAAGGTGACCCCTCTGTGTGTGCGTGCCTGCATGTGTCTGTAAAATTGGGTTATAAGACATTAAGGAAAGTGAAAACAGAAGTTACAGCTCAAGAGACAAACACTTTTTTTTTTCCGCACAGACCTATATACAGTATGTTCACTGAAAAGGTCACTATGTGGGTTTCAGCTGATTGCAGCCAACTGAACGCTCCTCCCTTTTTCCTTCCTTTCCAAGTGTGTATTAAAACGCACGATGGCCATCAGGTGCCTGTAATGTACTTCCAACTACTTATATTGACATTCCCTTGCATTTTCTGTGCTAAATAATCAGTATGATCCTCTATTTTTCAACATTTGGGTTCTCCGATTAGCCAGCACCAGCAAACACTGCTTCCTCATCTTTCCTCTTGCTTTTCTTCCTTTGTCTTCCTTCCGGATTCATGCTGCCACTCGTAAAAATGCCAACCGTGGAATAGAGGTTCGTCCTTTCCGTGCTACTGTAGTGGCGCAACAAGGTGGCTCTGTGGAAAAGGACTCGCTCCCTATGTAGATATACGATTACAGGTAATTACACACTAATGGAAATACGCTCATGAACACTGTTCCATTTCTGTTAATAGATCCCCCTGAATCCTACATACGGGACCTTCAAGCACAAATCCACCCTGCATTACTTGCGTATCGATATTTATAATGAATAAATGACATTTTTATAATGGAAAAAACAAAAAAACAAAACCCATGTGATCTCATCAGAACAATAGTTGAGTATTTGTTTCAGGGTGGACTTTTCCTTTAAGAAAGATTGTATAGTTAGAGTGTAAACATGAAAAAAGGTGTAAGGTTAAAAACAGTACAGCAAATAAAGGGCCCCAAATGAGGAGTGAGAAGCTGTACAATGGCTGTTTAGGTTCACAGCCAACCTTCACTGTGTTTCTAAGATATGCTACTATTGCTGAATGCTTTAGTGGTTCTATCGTATAATAGTTTCATATTCCTGCAGATTCCTACAAGCCAGATACTTCTGCGTGCACTCGCCGTAAGATATTATACGTTAATTATTATTATACCAGGTTTTTTGGACTGCATTTTCGCCAGTCCTTTTTTCGGACTGCATTTAAGGCTTATAAAAAGCAACAAATGTATTGTGTTAGATAATGGAGATATCCAATATTGTTATATTCCTTAGTGGCTTTTGTTTACTAATAGGACCATTTATGAATGCGTACAAGTAGGCAAAAAGAGATTAATATAATATTTCTCTATGCCTCGAAGGCTGATAAATGATACTTACTTTTATCTGCCTTTTAGGAATGGATTATTACTTAACAGACTCTGAGTAGTTTATCTTAGTAGATCTACCTTTGAAGAATCGTTGGCTCAAAGCACTAATTTAAAGGCAAAACACAGTGCGGGCCACTTACTTTTATTCTTATTAGTCTATAATTCACCCCTTATTAACCACTTAAGCATGCATGCTTGGATTTCATTAGGATTAGACTATTTCTTTTCTTTTACGAAGCATGTGCCAATAATTAGGTGTGTATATATATATAGATAGAGAGAGAGAGAGAGAGAGAGAGAGAGCGAATTCCCTGTGTCCATGGGACTTTCAGAAGAGACTTTCTAATTGTTCTATGAAAAATGTCTTGGATGTAACACGAGTGATATTTCATGTTTTTGATGATCACAATATTGTTGATCCGGAATTAACTGTACTTTATTTGTAAGAGTGAGTAAGTGCGATCACAATCTTTACATCCTTAATGTTCTGAACATAAACAGCTGTGATACTGAACCAAAGTTAGCTAATCGGAGGTTAGGATTTTATTATTTTTTTTAATTGACCCACAAGCTCCACATTTATATGTTGCAAAAAGATATACCCGTCCTATTTTGATTTTAATTACATTTTTATACATTGAAGAAGTAAGGGCTTATAATGTACAATGTGATAGAAAAGCCTAAAATGATATAATTTAATAGCATGGCCACGGAGTGGTTGAATTACTTTGTGATCATGTCAAACTGTTACAGGGTTGTGATATGAAGTGAATATAGGAGTGTGTGTGTATGTGTGTGTGTTGGGATTCATCTCACGTGTCTCGGTGCTGTAGTGTCTGAGGAGCGAGCGTGTGTGTAGCTGCAGGCACAGACAGTCTCCGCTGTTTATCTGTCCGTGCCGCGGGACTCGCAGTCTGACATTTGTAGTGACGAGAGCAGCATTTGCTGTAATGCGCTCTATTAGCTTCCCCATCCCCGAGGAGTACCAACACTCCTCTCACTCTCTTTCCCTGTCTCTCTCTGTCATTCACTGTGTTTCCATACTCTTTCTGTCTGTCTGTCTTTCTCATCCATCTTTCCTTTCCGTCTAGTTTGTGTCTGTCTGTTACCTCCAGCCTCTTCTTCGTCTTTTACTCTTTTCCGGATCCTTCGCAGCCTGTCTGTTGCAAACTCTATCACGGCTTGGTTTAAGGGCAGGTACAAGGAGATTCCACTCCCTGCTTAAAAAAGGGAACCGCGATAAGCGTCCCTATCCATCTCCTTTGGTTGAATGTCATTGTGTGATATCATTATTATAATATTAAGAAATCTTTACACTAAGTTGCCGTGGATGAATCAGCTCTACTTCCTGCCAGTCTAACCGGTTGGTGTAAAGCACTTTAAAAAGCAGGTATGATAATCAGCTTTAATGAAGTATATCCAGAATAAATTTGAGTCATGGAGGATTTTGATAGATATTGAATTATTCTACGCGCATCTCTGTATGCTGCCTAGCGTTTCTTCTCATTTTTTTTTTTTTTTTAAACTCTGGGTATTTATGTCTGATTGATTGTTTATCCTTCATTGCCTCCTTAAGAGTGAGTGTTCCTCTTTGTTCCCCTTTTCCCTCAGGTTCATTTCTTTTCCGTCTGCATTGCTTTTGTTCTAGAAAAGCAGCTGAGACGGTGGTTGATGTTCCTAAGGTTAACCTGACCCAGTCAGGCTGAAAGATTATTTGCTTTCCTTCCTGCGCCGTAGCCACTGAGATGGCAGACTCCTCATTTCAGCTTTGTTCACGCTTGTTTACCAGCACACACACTCGCAGAGTGTAACCGAGTTTGACGCCGTCGTCCTCGGCTTTGCGTCAGGCTTCTCGTGGCGGTTTGACTGAGCTGCGCTGGGACTTGGAACTCCCTGCTCACATTAGTCACACAGCCTTCGTGGGCTTTGTCTCTGTTAGCCTAGCTTTTCCCCACCATCTGCTTGTATGTGTGTGCAGCAGGAGGTTTCCTGAGTGTCTCTGTCTGCCTCAGCAAACTCCGCTTGGGCCAGCTTTCCAAACCCAAGTATATTTTGTTTGCTATAGTTGGAACAGCTCGTCAGACTTCCTGGCACATTTTGCAATTGGATGTTAAAAGTGTGTAATTGTGTTTATCTCCGGCTTAGAATGACAAAGCTTTTTGCGGGTGTTATCAAAAAAATCCGGTATCATGACTCCTAAGTGAATATGAATATGACTCCACAATGGCGCCCGTAGCCTGCTGCTGTGCTTTATAAATGCAGACAATGAAATGGCTCACTGGAAATAGAGTAAACAACGTGGCGTTTATGTTCAGTGCCACTCATTCGTCGCGTGTGCAGTGTCGAGCTTCTTCCAGATGAATATTTTGCATTGCTTGGTCCACGGGAGATGACTTTAACCCCAGCTGACCTTGGCAAATTGAGCGCAGTCGTTTGTGCTGCTTCTGATTCTGAACGAAGGACGCATTGATTGTCTCCTCACTCTTAAGATTGAAATTCTGTCATTGTGTGCCTCCAAAGACGTGAGACATTGCTTATGCAGCCCATCCCTGTCTTTAAAACACTGACTTGTTGATCGGTCTCTCCAAAGAGCACATCATAATTTGGAAAGGTCATGTCAATGCCGAGTGATTGCACAACAGATTCACGATAGCCTCGTAATCCTCCAGGGGATGGAGGCAGACACTGAACAGGCTTTAATTGTTACTCATGTTTTATGGGTGGAAACATTTATTATATCTCCATGTTTTCCTCTCTGAGGTTCTAGCTTGTAGTACAGAGCGGCGGTCTGAGGCCAGATTTGAAAATCTGCCAATTAGTTTTCACTTAAATTGGAAATAAACAGGTGTTAAAATGTTTAAAACGGAGAAAAGAAATCTTCAATATCTTGGATATGTAATATTAAAGATTCCGGACCATTTCTAGCTCGCTGCTTAAATGTAAGCAAATGTTTGATATTGACCATGCTAACTGCTTTGTACGAAAGGTCAGATTTTCTCCTCATGCCCGATCTCTTCTATTGAAGCACGTGTTCAGACGACACTCTGATGGATTTGATGTAAAATGGATCATAAGGTTTCGCATGAACCTGTGGAGTCCATGCCAGCTCGAGTCCAGACTGTCATTAAAGCCAAAAGGGGACTGAAATTTAAATGCGGTGGACTTTAGTGGTGGTCTGATTTAAGATTTTCAAAATCACTTGGGATTTTATCCTTTCGTAGAATCAACATTGACCTTAATCCCTTGAAGTCCTGCCTTATTAATCAGATACTCATCTACACTCGTGTCCAATAACTGAATGACTACAAAAGAGCTAATAATATCAGGTGTGTAGTTAGAATGCAACCGACAGGTTCTGGGTGTCTAAGGGTTTTTTTTTTATTTTTATTGCTTTGCCTATATTGTAGTAATGGTTAAAATTGTCTGTCTGTTGTTCTATCCTGAAACCAAATTGAGGCTACGACAGTGTTATTTCTGAGACACTGGAGAATCGATCAGTGTAGCGGCGGGACCTGTCAGGCGGACTGACTAATCCATTCAGGTGAACCGAGTGTTGTCAGTGTGACCCTCTCAATCGTGAGGGTCATCTGGCTGACACAAGAGGCCTTTTTGTCATTGATTATGAATGCAGTGACAAAACCAGAGTGCTATTATACAGCTCTAAGGTGCTATTGACCATCACGATATACCATATCCACCATGCCTGGCCATTACAGATGATGCACTCTGACTCTTCAAACATCCATCATGCAGCATATAATCAATGCTCATTTCCATGCAGTCATCACTCATTTCCCTATAAGGCTCCGTAATGACAAAGTATCTGAAGCTGACTTTGAGTATGTTACAACTGTCCTTCACGCCACTGAAAATGATGCTCATATGCTGGCTCGTTCACCCCAAACCAGAGGGCCTTCAGTTTAAGTTTGTGATTGAGAACCAATCTTTGTAGTTGACTTGGGAATTTAAAGGTCCACAACGTAGGATTTAGCGAGATCTATTAGCAAAAGTGGAATGTTATATTCATAGGTATGTTTTTATTAGTGTATAATGACCTGTGGCTATGACTCGCAAGCTTTCAATGAGCCCTTTATATCTACGTACATAGGGCGCGAGTCCACGTCTACAGAGCCGCCATGTTGTGCCACTAAAGGGACAAACCTCTAAAGAGCACCAGCGTTTCATCTTTTTACAAACGGCAGCCTGAAGAAGAAGAAAGGAAGACCAGGAAAGAATCCGTGTTTGCCGGACGTTTGAGAACCCGAATTTTGAAAAATGAAGGATCCTACTTATAATCAAGCACGAATATATACATGTGGACCTTTAACAAAGTCAAATAAATTTTATGCAACCCCGCCACTCCGCCCCTCCTTTTCAAGCCATGTTTTCCCCATTGAGAAACGGTCTCATGTGTATAGACTGTTGCACAAACAAGGACCTTTTCACCTATCAGTGTGTGTGGGCGCTCTAATAAACCTCTCACTTTCAATGACAACATGTTTGTCACTGGCGAGCTCATTTGCATTGCAGATTTCCATTTGAAAACGAACATGAGCAAAAAAGAAATGGAGCGAAGTCAAATAGCAGCATCTCACGTTTCCACACAAAATAAATAGCCTGGATAATAAGAGGCATGAAGCGAGGCGCCGTAGGTGTTCAAGCGGAGTTATTGTTAGCTGTAAGAGACATGGTCATGCATTCACAATGCAGGCCACAGCTCTCCACCATTGAGGTTGAAGGGGAAAGGTAATTAGTTTTCTTAATAGGACAAGGCTTGATAAAGTTTGCACAGTTTTGTATACAGTCACACATTGTGTTATTTTCCTGCAGCCTAGGGAGGCAGTGTCATTTTTCTCCGTCGTATGTTTTGTCCTTCCTTCTGTTTGCTAGTGCTTTAGTGCCAGAGCTATGCTTGACTGGCATGTTTATATCTGCCTGTCGTAATCCCAGCGGTCTGAAGTGCACTCATCCAGCTGGATTAGCATTGTGCCTGCGAATGTTCTTCTATTTTAATTGAGACTGAAACGTCTGAAGTCTTCTGTCATCAGACATATGGCAAAAACTTAAGACAATAGACAGCAGTGCATTACGACAGTACGTTGTTTACGCATTTTATTATGCATTACAAATACCTTATTTCTTTATAGACTGTGGTACGCTACTGGGGAGATGGATTTTATTTCCCTAGAGCTCACACAATGACGCCAAGCCATAGCTTCATCTTGCCAGAAATATCTCGTATCCAATCACGAGCTGTCTTCAGGCATATAAAATGATGTCTTTTGAC
Organism: Notoglanidium macrostoma; assembly: GCA_030068235.1. Lineage (NCBI taxonomy): Eukaryota > Metazoa > Chordata > Actinopteri > Siluriformes > Auchenoglanididae > Notoglanidium > Notoglanidium macrostoma. The sequence continues at coordinate 19,653,991 of JAQQZR010000038.1, read as the reverse complement.
ATTCATAGCTACTGGGGACCTCTTGAATGAATGGAAATAGATTGTCATAGACAATGCAATTTTCTTTAAAATAATAATATTAATTTAAAAAATAATAGTAGACGTTCCTTAAGGGTATCACATCTGACTTTGTGTGGAAATGCTATTGTTTGAAAGGGGGAAAAAAAAAAAAAAAGATGTTCTCAAAAGTAAGTAGAGCAAAGAAACGTAGTTTCTCCAGTTGTTTACGGGACAAATCATTTTTGTGCATCGTTTATTTTATATGGTCATTTTTATTTTCCGTTTCCTTTTTTTCATGCCAATAATGACTTTGCACATGAATTATGAAGAGCCAAAGTAAGAGCTAAGTGGAAATGTTGATGGGATTTCTTTTTTTTTCCTCTCCTGTGTGTTAGGCTTATGATCTGCCAGAGCAGAGCACAGTACATGTGGTGACGCCTCCAGCTGGTTCAGCATGCCGCTCCGAGCTGGTGCTGCAGCGCAGGCTGACCAGAGGAGTAGACAGCCTGACCCGACTGGACCTCAGCGCCTCGCGACTTCCTGCCACCGCCACTGGCCTCGCTGTCATCCTGAAGAATGAGGACTCGCACGCACAAACAGGTACACACAAAGGTGTGTGTGGTGGAGGCGAGCTTGATGGTGAGCCTGGAATTTCTGGTCATGATCCTACTCTCTGTGTTTGGGTTAATCTTAAATTTTGATGAAATTTTTGCTGTGGTAACAATTAATAATTAAGTAAGTTGGAATTTGCAAGTTGTAATGATGTCAAGTCCCACGTCTGCATGTTTGATGTCCAAACTGGGGGAAAAAAACATGGACGCCTTCATGAAAGCTCATAAAAAGCTACTTTAACTGCACTTTTAGAGTTACAGGCCTGAATGGCTGTTGGTTTTGTTCTACCGAAGTGAACTGCAAACATTCATGCAACAGTCTGGATTGAAATTGCACACTGTGAACGGTACAGAGTAGTATAGACCCCTTCTCTACTTTTAAATCAGTTTATATCAGTATTGGCTTTAGATCAGTTAATATACAGACACGGTACTTGGTTAAATAACAGTGCCAATACTAGTCGCTATTCTGAGAAGGTAATCATCAATGTTAGAGTTATCACTAATGTTAACCTACTACTAGCTATAGTCCACTCTCTAGCTTGTTGCTTAGCTACGTGCAAATGTTCGCTGTTCTTGATGTGCTGCGATTTCAGCCCAAAAAGTTCGCCGGAGTAGAACAGAACCGATATCCACGCAGCCCTGTAACTGTAAAAGTGCAGCTAAAGTAGCTTTTTATAAGTCTTTCTTGGAGGTGTCCTTTTTATTTAACTCCGAATGTCTCTACTAGATCTCCTATCCTGTTCTTCCCCAGATTTGTCCTTTGTCTATTTCAGCGGGTATTTTTTGTGACGCAGTCGTTGTCATGCTCCACTTTGATGGGCACTTTTAAAAGCTGTCCTACATTCGTCCTTCCACCTCCTCTGTGGCTCCCCAACCCTCCCGCTTGCTCCACCCAACCCCATGCTCGTCTTTATCTAACCGTCCTCTGCCCCCCGCTTTAAAAGCATTAGCATAATGGAGCTCTCTCACAACAATGTCATAAATTAGACAGGCCATGCTTTATAAAACTCCACTCCACTGGATTTATTGAGAATCGTGTCAAGGTACCACATCCTTCTTCTCAGGCCCATGCTTTTAGCTCTAATGAGAACACTGCGGCCAGGTGTGCGTGCGTGCGTGTGTGTGTGTCTGTGTGTGTGTGTGTATTAGACAGGGGTGGGGCAGCCAGACAGGACGTGTTCTCCATTTCATTTACCATAAAGATTTCCAGTTGCCGTTTCTCCCAGCTAATTGGATTTGCGGCTCTTTTGTCCTCGGCTTGTGTCTGTCTGTACACTCCTTGATGCACCTTGTCCTTGTCTGATCCCTCACTCAGCAATGTTCCGCTCCCCGCTCTGAACACACAATGGCTGCCGCCGATGCAAGCACAGCAGCAAAAGCAATCTCTAAATGAATCTCGACGTCAGAAAGCGGTTCAGAAATTCAGGCGTCGTTGAAGTGCAGCTGGTCTTGTGCTCTCTCTCTCTATTCTATTCTTTTTTTTTTTTTTTTGTTTGCCTGAATAGTATGTGTTCATGGGTGTTCAATGTGTCTTGGTAAATTCATGAACATTCTTAAACTGTGTTAATGCTCATGTTTATGGTTGTATCAACAGAGCCCAAACCTCACAGCACCTTCTATGTGTTCTGTAAGACGGTATGCAAGTCTGTTCAGCCAGGAAAACTACGCGTACGGTGCCGGACCTGCAAGCAAGGAACCCTTACACTTAGCCGGGTGAGTGTGTATAAAGCTAGGGCTGCAAAATCAAAGGATCTGATTTTTTTTTGTTTCCAATTTTGGTGATTATTAAATAAACACATCTAATCTAATCGCAGTTTTCTGCGGACTGCTGTGGCACACCTTACAAAAGGAATTGGGGATCACTTGCACTGACATGCATGCACAACATAGTGCTAATTTCGCTCTGAGCCCACCTCCTGTTTACACTTTCTGTGTTTATTTTAAAAAGTGTATATGCTTCTTATTTCAATCTTACATCCACTTTAGTTTTTCTAGCCGTGACTAGCTACAGTCATTGGTGATTGCTCTTAATTAACAGTAAATGTAATTTAGGTGAAGGGTGAACTGGAACACCGCGCGTACACTTCCTGTTACTCTGAAATAGATTGGGTAGCATATTAATTGTTATGAAACTAATGCTGTTTTTTCCTGCAGCAATAGAATTTATTCCTGGCAAGTAAGTACTTTCTTACTGCAACCTCATATTTGCCCAAAACTTTTTGTTACCCAGAGCAATTAACAAACAATGACACACCTCAACTGAATTGGAAATGTATGACTCGTTGCCAGCACCAGGTGTGTGTGTGTGTGTGTGTGTGTGTGTGTGTGTGTGACCAATTATATTACATAGCGGGGAACACATGTCTCCACAAGGGGATAAAAACCTGTTATTTTTACCTTGTGGGGACATTTTTCTGGTCCCCAGAAAGAAAGACTCAATTTCACAAAAATCTGTGAATACAATAAAAAAAAAAGACTAAAATAACCAAAAATCTTGTATTTTGTTTTGGGTTAAGGTCAGGGCTGGGGTAGGGTTAGGGTTGGCCTAGTCAGGGTTATGCCCATAGAAATTAATGGGAGGTCCCCACAAACTTGTGCGCGTGTATGTGTGAGCATTTTGGCTGGTCCTCACTTCTTCAAAGGGCTGTTTGAGGGTTAAGACTTGGTTTTAGTGTTCAGGTTAGAATTAGGTTTAGGCTAGTGTTAGGGTAAGGGTTGGGGTTAGGGGTTTAGTTCTGATGATTAAGGTTAGGGGCAGGGAGCTGGGAACTTCATTATGTCAAGGAGTGTCCTCACAAAAATAGAATTACAAGTGTGTGTGTGTGTGTGCGTGTGCGTGTGTGCAGCCCAGGGCTGGTTATCTGTTGTTCCAGCATGTGGGCATCTGTCCCACCGCACCATATCCTGTCTGCACTCTCTCTGCAAAGGCTGAGTGACAAGTTGCTAAGCTGCACCTGCCTTTTCTTCCTGCTCAGGGTGGTCTTTGGCACATTGGGACTGCTTGTTCTCTGCCCATGTGCCAGTGTATAGCCTGCTTCCTGTGCCAATCTCATGCTGGAGCTGGCACCGAGGATCCTCCGGCTCTGCCTGCCAGACTGTGTCCTCAGAAATTTCTTCTGATATGCAGCAAACAGGGGCTAAGGCGAAAGTCCTGAGCTCTGTAACTCCCAGTTTTGTCTTTAGAGATGTGAAGGGACAGGGATTTCTCTGTTTGTTGTCTCGGTCCAGGCTACTGCAGTGCCGCAGCCTGTGAACTAGGTGAGGGTTCGCAGGTGTGTGTCTTTCAACATTTCATCTCCGAGTTCTGTCTCTTGAGGAAGAGCTATCTGCACTGCTGCTGGGATGTATGAACGCTGCTATGATGCCTTGCACATAAAACACAAAAAGAGTGCTTTTAGATTCCTGGCACTGAGAATGTTTGTGCATAACACACACGCCAGATCCTCGGCTCAAAGGAGATGTCATGTCACTTCTGGATCCTAGTCCTGCTGTCTGCTAGATGCACCGTCATGCTCAATTCTCATTCAACTCAAGACCAAGTTGAGTCTCTAGTCTGCAGCTTTTAACTCCAATTGGAATCCAAAACCCTGTTTTGGATGTGATTATTTTCACTTGGAGAAGGGAGGTAATGTTATTATTACCTGTGCGTCGCTGCGATTTCAGTCCTGTCCAATTCTGTCATGTTCAAAACGTCTTGATCCTATGTCTGGAAAAATGATTCTGCCTTCTCCGTACTGTAAAATGACCTGTACAGATAATTCAGCGTAATATCACGTGAGAGGAAGTGCTGTTGTACTTGAATATCAGCACGGCTGTGGTTCGGTCACGGGAGATAATCGCACCCGTGCTGATATCCAGTACAACAGAACAACCTTGACTGTGATATTGTTTTTGTACTGTCAACAGTTCTATGAAGAACAAATTAATATTGAGTACGTGACCTTTCTTACACAATATGACCAAATGCTCTGTTTATTTTTGCTCTGTGAGCGGAAATAGATCCCGAAATTCTTTTTTCATCTTCATCTGACAAGCTTTCATATTTTAAATCAAAAGTTATATTCCTGAAAAGTATCATTTCTATGTACGCTACCACTACTGTAATAACTGTTTGGAAGTGGAATTTCACCTGGATAAGCAGACTGATCCACACAGTGAAACGTCCCAGTGCTGTTATCATGAAATATCAGCTCCCTTGCAACGCTCCGAGACAAATCAAATTAGTGGACCGGAACTAACTGTTGCATAATAGTGTGTATACCATTCAAGTAGACATGTTGGTAAATATTCTGTTACATCCTGTGAGGATATAATTTTTATGCTTTTTTTTCAATTATTATGGACACATCCAGGAAATAAAGACAGTATTCAGAGCTGCAATGCTTCAGTGGATTTATATAAGATTTTATGATGCATGCAGTTACTAGTTACTAGTTCTGGCGTAGAGGAGGAACACACGAGGCACGCTCAGCTGAGGATGCCCCGGTGTCGGACACGCACACACAAAAAACCCTGAAAAGCGTGCAAGTGCAAATCTTTTTAAGCGAAATTTTGGGTTTTCAGAAAAGGTGCTATAGAATAAAGATTTAAATTTTCTTATAGTCTCGAGTTATGACTGAGTTAAACACTAAGATTGAATCACCAGACTACCCTGGACTGGACTTATGTCTCTGTGGAACTGTGTACAGTCAGGACACGATCATACATTGTGTTACACACATTAATGACTGCTTTACATGAGCGTCTGCATGTGTACAGGCATGGGGTTGGTTTGTTTTAGAGTGTTGTACTTTCTTGGCCGTAATCGCAGCGTCCACAACCAGCCAATAAATGCATGGCACGCATTGAGTGGAAACTCTGTTCGAATCGTGCCGCAAGATTCTCACGGCTGGCTCAGGGACAGAGTGCTGTTTGTCCAACAGTAACCTAATTAAGGCTTTGTTGGGATGTGGTGTTGATTCTCTATGTCCAGAGTGAGACAGAAAGGGAGTGTTGGGAGACAGAAAGCGGAGACAGAAAGAGACTTGTGTGAACAACGGAGAAGGTGTGCTGGTGAATAATTCATAACCACTTTTCTCATTAATCATTACATTCACATGGAGGGGTATGTGTGTGTGTATGTGTGTATATATGTGTGTGTATGTGTGTATATATATGTGTGTGTGTGTGTGTATATGTGTGTGTATATGTGTGTGTGTGTGTGTGTGTGTGTGTGTGTGTGTGTGTGTGTGTGTGTGT